>JAOCNB020082491.1:0-12114 GCA_026546465.2 Palythoa caribaeorum | reverse complement strand
TCAAGATCATATATTTTCAGTATTCTAGCATTCAAGATAGTGCTTTATCAAGTGATCTCCTATTACTAGTGATTCTCCACGTGTCCTGTCCTCATAGTTAATCATTAAAGTCAGATAACTTATTACATATTGTAACATCCTCCCTTGTTTGGAAAGGAAAACCTCCTCTAAACTGAAACATCAATAAACAACAAAACAAATGTATATATAAGGTTTGTCTACAAGCGCAGTCCTAAGACAAGCAGTTCAAAGAAAATGTTTTGTGTGACTTATCTGCTAGTGCACACAAAGTCCTTCAAGTGAGCAGGGGATTTTCTGTTTCTCTGTGGCCTCGAGGGTATTGCACTAGTTGCACCATCTGTTATATTCCCTTCTGGTGGCCTGGTTGGAACGGGAGGCACTGTTCGTGAACTTTCTGAGGCAGCATTCCCATTTGGTGTTGTGGATGTTGGGTGTTCACCTTGGATGTGTGGCTCCGGTGGGTGTGGGGTGTGTTGGTCATTGTCCAATCTAATTGCAGGCATATCATCATCTGATGTTGAGTCAGCATTACTTGGTGCTTCAGCAGTTTTCTTTAGGTGGTACCGGTTTCTTCGAAAAACAGCTCCGGTTGGGGTCTCTACCGAGTATGACCTTTCATCGAGTCGTTCTGTGACAGTTGCTTTTTGCCATGACCTTTGACCCAGCTTAAAGGGTTTCATTCGCACATTATCACCTTCCTGTAGTGGGGGTAGGTCTTTGGCATGTACATTGTAGTATTTCGCCTGTTTGGCCTGTTTTTGTCTTAGCTTTGTTGTGACTTTCTCTGGAGTAGTCACCTCTGGTTGGAGTAGGGAATTTGTGGTCGGGAGCAGGGTGCGTGTTCGTCGGCATAGTAATCGTTGTGCTGGGCTAGAGTCCATAGCTTGAGTTGGAGTATTTCTGTAGTCTAGGATGGCCATGTAGGGTTCATTCCCGGCATCAAGAGCCTTTTGAATAATTCTTTTGGCTGTTTTTACGGCTGACTCTGCCTTGCCATTCGCTTTACTGTTGCCTGGGCTGCTTGTCTGGTGTTCAAAATCCCAACTCTTAGAAAATAGTGCAAACTCTTTGGCAGTGAACTGAGGGCCATTGTCAGTTATAACTTGTTCTGGGCATCCGTATCGAGCAAAGTGGCCCTTGAGTTTCAAAATCACAGAAGAAGCAGATGTGGATGTTAGACGGTCAATTTCCCAGAAATTGCTGTAATAGTCTACAGTTATCATATAATCCTTGTTTTGGAAGTCAAATAAGTCTACACCCACCCGCTGCCATGGGCGAGTGGGGATTTCATGTGACATTAGCGTTTCTTTGGCATGGGAGACTTCAAATTTTCTGCAGGTTTCGCATGCTTCAATTAGTTCCTTGACCTCAGCTGACATGCCAGGCCAATACAAACACTCTCTAGCTCTGCGAAGACATGACTCAACTCCAAGGTGTGAGGCATGAAGCTTGAGTTTGATATCATGACGAAGGTTATGCGGAATGACGACTCTTTGTCCCCGGAATATTAAGCCATTTTGCACTGACAACTCATCCCGAACATTGAAATATGGCACTGCCTGTGGGGGCACGTCCCGTCGCTCTGTAGGCCAACCTTGTTGAATTATTAGTTTCAGTGTTTGAAGTGATTCATCATTTAAAGTTGCCTGTTTTATTTCATTGATTCTGTCGTCAGAGATGGAGAGAAATTTTACCATGTTTACAGCTTCAAAGTCTGCACCCGTTGGATGGTATGTTGTAGGAAGGGATGCTCGGGAAAGAAGGTCAGCGATATGCAGGTTGGTACCTTTCTCATATCTGACATCAATATCATATTGCTGCAAACGCATCATCATGCCTTGAATGCGTCGTGGGGCCTGAGCGAGAGGTTTCTTTAGTATGCTCTCAAGGGGCTTGTGGTCACTTTGAACTCGGACTGGTCGTGCATAAGTATACTGATGAAACTTTTCCAGGGCAAATACAATGGCTAGCATTTCGCGCTCTATCTGGGCATATCGGGTTTCAGTCTCAGTAAGGCTTCGACTGGCATATGCAACTGGTTTTCCATCTTGAATGAGGGCTGCTCCTAATCCCTTCTGGCTGGCATCACATTGAACTTCTAATTCCTTGGCTGGATCAAAGTAGGTCAACACTGGGGCCTCAGTGACAAGTTGCTTCACTTTTTGGAATGCATCTTCCTCGGTTTTGGTCCATTGCCAGGCTGCACCTTTGTGTGTCAGTCGTCGAATGGGTTCCATGTGGTCAGACAAATTCGGAAGAAAACGTGACAGATAATTGACAAATCCGTTGATACGCTGTACATCCTCAACATTTGTTGGTTTGGGCATGTCTTTCACTGCCTTGGCTTTCTCTGGATCTATTGTGATGCCCTTGTCAGTGAGCACATGTCCCATAAATGTTACTTCCTTTCTGCGAAGCTTCAATTTGTCTGGGTTTAGGGCAATACCTTTCTCTCTGCATCGGTCAAGCAGGCCCTGTAGGTTTTTATCATGGTCAATATTTGCTTCCTCTTCAGTGTTGCCAATCCCATATATAAGGATGTCGTCAACAATGTTAATCACACCCATAAGCCCTTCCAACATTCCGTTTACACGCTTTTGAAAAATTTCGGATGAGGCTGATAAACCGAATGGTAGCCTAACCCACCTGTAGCGGCCATAGGGTGTTGTGAATGTGGTTAGGTGGCTGGATTCGTTGTCTAGAATGCAGTGCCAGTAGCCTGAACGAAGGTCGACGGTGGAGAAAACTCTGGCTTTGGATAGCTCTGGCAGCAGATCGTCCAGGACTGGTAGTTGATATCGTTCTCTCTTTAGTGCTGTGTTGAGGGGCTTGGGATCAATGCAAATTCGCAAGTCACCATTTTTTTTGGTTGCCACGGCAAATGCGCTCACCCAGGGGGTGGGTTTATCGACTGGTTCTAGAACTCCGAGGTCGTGCAGGCGATTTAGTTCTTGTTTCAGCTTATCTTTCAAGGCTTGCGGCACTCGGCGCGGCTGGCTAGCGACTGGTGTTGCGTGTTCATCAATTTCAAGGTGCACAGTCCCGGGAAAACTGCCAAGCTTTCGGTTGAAAACATCTTTGAAACGCTGTACAAGTTCGTCGTGTGCTCTGACGCTCGTAACCGCTGCCCCATTAGACCGTGGTGCTTTTGATGCTGTGAAATTGCCTGTGTTTATTGTAATTAATCGCATTTGTTGTGCAGCTTTTGCTCCAATGAGAGGCGTGAAGTTTTCTTTAACGATGATGAATTCTATGGAGTACTTCTTCTTATTCTTCGGATTTTGCAGGATAACTCTACTCACGCCAACCGGTTTGATTTCTGTGTGGTTCCACATTTGTAGCGTTTTATTCGTCTTTTCTATTGTTGTTGTCGGGTCAATTAGTGTAGCGGGGATTATGTTTACAGAAGCTCCACAATCAATTTGGAACGTGGCTGTTTTATCTGCAATCCTCAGTTCTGCGTGAATCTCTTTTTGATAATTCTGTGATGCTTTGTTGTGAGAGACAATGTGTACGGTTTCTGGTTTCACGGTAATGCCAGATATGAATTCGATGTCGCTATCTGATTGAGATCCATCGGGTTGTTGATCTCGAAGGCCGTGTATCTTTGGTTTTGTGCATTTTGAGCGCCAGTGGTTATAGCCATTGCAATTGCTACATCTGGCTTTCCATGCGGGGCACAATTCCTTTTTAAATGGATGGTGTGTTCCACAAAAATTGCATGATCTGCGCGAATTGCGATCTTGTTTGTCGCCGCGGGGTCTGTCGGCGGCTCCTTTGTTCTTGTGCGTCACGTTGTGTACATCTTCTACTCCTGTGTTGGTGATGGATTTAAGTTGTGTGTTTGCTGCTTCAGTGCTTTTACACAAGTCAATGCATTTTTTTAGGTCGAGGTTCCGTTCTTGTAAAAGTCGTTTCCTTAGACGTCGATCCTGAACACCGAGAACTATTCGGTCACGTAGAATTGAGTCCTTGATACAATCGCAGAAATTACATGTTTTCGCTAGAGTACGAAGGCACGTGACATACGCGTCAATTGACTCGTTTTCTTTTTGATTCCTGCTATTGAAAATATATCGTTCATAGGTTTCGTTTAGGTCACCGATTGTGTATTCGTCAAATTTCTTGATTATCGTCTCCAAATTATTGCGATCGGCGGCGTTGTCAAATTGAAATGCGTTGTATATTCTCAAGGCTTCCTCGCCAATACAATGAAGAAAAAGAGCAATTTTGTAGGACGGTGGTTGAGCCGTGAGTCCCGCTACGACCATATAGTTGTTCCATCTCTGCTTCCATATTTTCCAGTTTTCTGCAGCATTTCCCGTCACGGATAGCTTATCTGGCGGATTTATCCCTGTGAGGGTTTGTAGCGAAGGCATTGGCGCTGTGGGTCCTTGTGTTGTTTGTCCTGGCGAATCTGTTCCGCTGTCGACATTATTTTCAGCCATTTTGATATTCAATAATAAAATGTACGTACCTCTAGTCTCGTAGCTTTGTAGTTAGTGCTTGTAGTTATGAATCTATTCCACTTCTGATACCATGTTTCAAGATCATATATTTTCAGTATTCTAGCATTCAAGATAGTGCTTTATCAAGTGATCTCCTATTACTAGTGATTCTCCACGTGTCCTGTCCTCATAGTTAATCATTAAAGTCAGATAACTTATTACATATTGTAACAGTTACCGTATATCTCAGGGGTGTTTTGCATCAAAACGATATAGTGTGTCTGTTTTAAACCGTAGATACCTGAATCCATATATCAAATTAAAGCTTATAGAACTGGCTTTCAAACTATATTAAAAAGTTTGAATTAAAATGAATCTTTAGATTTTTTACATTCTCTAAAACGAGTGATAAAATTGCCTTCTGAAAGTTACAAGCCCAAGCGATTATTGATATTGGATGATTTAATTAATCCGTCAGTTCCAGACCAAAAGTGCTAAAAGAACGTTTCTGCGTTTTTTATATTCAATTGCAGAGAAAAGTTATGGTGCTTTTTCGAATTAGGGTTGAAAAAGAGTCTAGAGACCGTACAAAAATTGCTCTAAAACAAAAAGTTTCTCAAAAGACAAAAAACGCACACAAGTTTTTGTTCTTCATATATTAAAGAAACTGCTGTGCAAATTTTAGGGGAAACGAACAAATTCCCTTTGAGTTGGAACTCTCGAAAGGCAATTTTGTCGCTCATCTTTAGTTAACATAAAAAAAAATCTAAAAATTCATTTTAATTCAAACTTTTTAGTATAGTTCAAAAGCCAGCTCTATAAGCTTTAATTTGATATATGGGTTTATGTACCTACAGTTTAAGACAGATGAACTGTATCGTTTCGACGTAATTAAAAACACCCCTGAAGGTATACAGTAACCTTAAAGAAGAAATCTACATCAGAACTCTCTGCCTCTCCCTTAGCAGGGCTTAAGGTCATTTCAAACTCTTACCCATGTACAGTAGGAGAACCTTTTGAGTCAGGGGGTTTCTAATTGACTTAGTTAATTTATCATGTGACAAGACTTGCTTTAAAACCCATATGTGAACAGAATAGCAGTTGCTATTGAAAGCCTACTTTCCTGAGTTTTTGGAATATGCATTGTTTTAAGGTTTAAGAATTTTTTATTTATCAACATTTATTTCAGTGTGGCAACAGGTAATGCTATATTTATTGTCACAAACAACAACAAAAGGAAAATTGTTCTTATATTCATGGACTTGATCCCAAATGTATCTTAGTGAACTTTTAATGCAATTCAATTATAATTTAAGATCAACTAGCGAGATTCTGCCGCAACAACCCAGGACAGATACACTACGCACGCTTGGTGATTGCAGTTTCACTGCAGCTGCACCTGTACACTGTAGCATTGACTCTTTTAAGATACTTCTTAAGACCCATCTTTTTAAGATAGCGTTAGACCTATAAAATGTTTAATGAACTAATTCTTATAAATTTAAATTCAATTAATTTGTTTTAGTATTTATTTGTTATATACATAATTATCAATTCGTAGTAATGGACTCCTGGCTTTGTCTTCTACTGTGTTGGGGTCAAGGTGAATAAAGGAAGATGAAAGCTCCTAGTAATGAGTTCCTGGTTTTGTCTGCAACTGTGTTGATGTCAAGGTGAATAGGGTACGATGAACACTCTTAGTAAGAAAAAGTTAGCTATTTTCATTCGTTTCTGGTCGTGTAAGAGCCATCGTCTTTTTAATTTTTAGACGCAATTTGTAATTTTTATGATCTGTTAGTATTAAAGTGTATACTAGATGTAGCTCTCGCTAAGGGACAACGAGCAACAATGAAATTAAAGCCCCTATATCTAACTTGCGTGACTACGGGCTCAAAACTTAATTCAAAAGTTTGAAAATACTACCAGATGATCTCTCCAATAAATGAATAGACCATAAGTAGCAAAATGCGAATAAGGTCGAAATGTGACTGAAAAACTCTAACAACTCTTGTCTGCACATGTGAAAAATGCAAGGTCGCTGGAGATGTGTGCCAATGATGTTATCTGGTCACAAGACTGATACCCTGCTCTGTAATTGGCTGCAACAACCAGCCTATTGTTACCATACCTTACACTTCTAGCTGAGCAGACAAGTTTATAATTCTGACGCCTCGCAACCTCAGCCTCTTGGCCTCGGTTGCTCGTTGTCAATGACCTCAAAAAAGCTTTTGTTACACTGAAATTCTATTTGTATTTCCAATTTGAGTTTTTGAAAGATGAACTACTTTTAGAATTTTCTTCTTTGATTTATGGAGTGTAAAAATGTGACCTTGTGTGCTGTTGACCGAGTTGTGTATGGCCTGGGCCCACAATGGCTGATGACGTCATATATGTGCATTTTTGTTTGCATGTCAAAATAAATAGGGGAAGATTAACGCTTCTAGTAATGAGCTCCTGGCTTTGTCTGCTACGGTGTTGGGGCCAAGGTGAATAGGGAAAGATGGGTGCTCTTAGTAATGGGCTCCTGGGTTTGTCTTCTACTGTGTTGATGTCAAAATGTATAGGGAAAGATGAATGCTTCTAGTAATGGGCTCCTGGTTTTTTCTGCTACCGTGTTGATGTCAAGGTGAATAGGGGAATATGAACGCTCTTGGTAATGGGCTCCTGGCTCTGTCTTCTACTGTGTTGGAGTCAAGGTGAATAGGGGAAGATGAAAGCGCTTAGTAATGGACTCCTGGTTTTGTCTTCTACTGTGTTGGGGTCAAGGTGAATAAAGGAAGATGAAAGCTCTTAGTAATGGACTCCTGGCTTTGTCTTCTACTGTGTTGGGGTCAAGGTGAATAAAGGAAGATGAAAGCTCGTAGTAATGGGCTCCTGGTTTTGTCTGCAACTGTGTTGATGTCAAGGTGAATAGGGTACGATGAACGCTCCTAGTAAGAAAAAGTTAGCTACTTTCATTCGTTTCTGGTCGTGTAAGAGCCATTGTCTTTTTCATTTTTCTACGCGATTGAAGTTCAGCCAATGGGATTACGAGTTCTCCAATTGGAGAATTGTCGCTAACTACCACAAATTTTATGACCGAACTTTTCAAGATATCAGGAGCAACTCCTGGCACAATAAAGAAGTCATTAAATTGAATACTCGTGCTTTCACTTTTGATAACTTTCGAATATCTCCAGACCGAACCTTTTGGTAAAACACGAAACTTGATCTGAACACCGTGATCTGAATACCTTGTTGAAATACCCTTTAAATTAGTATTTTTCATGGGTAGGTCTTTCAGTGTTTTAATGGAGACATATAACAGAGAGTTAGAGTCGTCCAGAGAGTTGTAATTTAATGAAAAACTAAGCTTTCCAAATCCGTTATCGTTGTTGGCCAGATCATCTGAAGGTATTGCAACATGTCTGATATTGCGACCTTCTTCCAAATCACATCCAGCTGTTTTCTCGGAGAGTGGCTCATTTATGTTACAAGAAGTCTTCTCGCTTAAACTGCATTTGTCATCAAATTCTTGTTTACTATGAGTTGAGCAGGATTGTTCATTAGAAGACAGATCTTTGTTAGGTACTACTAATTGCTCAGTTTTTGGTATAAGCTTTTCTTTTTTAGTTTTCTTTGCCAGGGACTCCTTCTTTAAAGCGCTCAAAAGCCCCTGCATAAGGGAGCTATTGACACCAGGTTTAAAGGAATTAATATTGCTATTGTTGTCAGCAATTTCACGTTTTTCACTATCGTTTTTGTTTATTTTCTTGGAGTTAATACTCTTAGCTGACTCGATATTATTTGAATGACTGTACCCAGGTATTGATATTCTTGCAGTAGTGTTGTTTTCTTGATCCTCACTTGTTTCGCAGGTCTTTCCATCATTGTTTTCTTCAGTTTGGTTTTGAATCATTTTCTTGGAATTAATACTGTTAGCTGACTCCGTATTGTTCGAATGTTTAAACCCAGGTCTTGAATTTCTTGCAGTAGTGTTGTTTTCTTGATTCTCACTTATTTTGCAGGTCTTTCCCGTATTGGTCTCTTCAGTATGGTTTATAATTATTTTCTTGGAATTAGTACTGCATGTTGACTCATTATTTGATCGTGGTAAGCCACCGATCTTTCCTCGTGCGTTCTCTTCAGTATCGCTCTTGTTCTTTTTCTTGCAAGCACTACTAAGTACGGACTCTACTTCTGTTGATTGTGGTAACCTAAGTAATGACGTCTGCATAATTTTACTATTGTTTCCGAGATTCTTACTTGTTTCGCAGGTTTTTCCTTCTGCTTCCTCTTCAATGTTGGTTTTGACGTTTTTCTCGGAATTGCAACTCCAAACACTGTTTTTGTTAATTGTTCGTTGGCTTTCAAGACGTGATTTTTCATTACCAAGAGTAACTCCTTCTGCCTTAGTACCCGACCTATTAAAGGAATCAATTTTAGCACCTACACAATTTCGATTGTTCTTTTCTTTGTTATCAGTTACAATTTCTAAGGACTGAGAAACCTTTGCTTCTTTTTCTAAACTCATTTCATATGTAATTCTAAACTCATTATCTGCTTCTTTTCCCGAACCAGTTGAATTGTACAAACCACTGCGCTCGTCAGAGCTCAAACTTTGACTCAAGGGTCTGGTAAGACTTCCAGACGGATACGTTAAATTAACAGTTTTGATATTTATAGTCTCCTTAGGAATTGGGGTGCTTGATTTTATTGGAATTTCCTCGAAATAACGCCTTGAATTCTTCAATTTTCTTACTGTTGCACCTCTACAACACTGCACAGACTCATTTGAATTAAGCTTTTGCTTACTTGTCAAGTCGGAATCAAAAGCCATGCTTAATGTAACGCTAGATGTGTCTATTCCAAAGCCATCATCAGTCATACTGACGCCAGCCCCGTCTTTTAATTGGTGGATTTCTGAGGTGTTGCATGTTGACCATTTCGTTGGGTAACCGAAAGAACTTGCCCCGCGAATGTCAGCGCTTCTTCCTTTTATCAGAGAGTTATAACTTCCCAAAAAACTTGCTCCCCGAATTTTATTGTCTTCTTTCCATAGCTTTTGACTATTCGATATTATTTTATCACTTCTCCGTTCACTTGAATTGCGACCTTCTACGCCGCCGATGGCATTCAGTTCACCAAACATGCTTGCACCTCGATTGCATAAGTCTTCTCGTGTTTCACTGGCCACTATAGCTCCTGATTCGCCGAGGATACTTGCTCCTCGTCTGCTTGGGGTAACACATTTTGATGAAATCTTGCCAGTTTGACCACAAAATGTTCTTGCCTTCCCCATTTCTACAAGTCGACATTGCTCTGTTTTGCAAACACTGTAAAGAAGCTCCGGTAACTCTCTTGTTTCATGAGTTTGTTCAAGTTTAACTGTTTGACGTGTGTTGTCTAACTTACAAAAGGACTCTTCTTTTTCTTCATCGATATAGAGAGAACTGTCTGTGTTACATTTTCGTAGAGTTTTACGTTTTCGTTTTTTTCTCTTCTTACATCGAGATTGACATCTTGCACCATGGCAACACATATTTTCTGCCATTCCCAGATTTGTTCTGCTTTGATCAGTATCGCTCTCACTCGTAGACTCTAGGGAATTACGGTTCAACATCCTTGATTTACGACGAGCCTTTCTATATTTGTTTTTGGAATTCGGTATACTATTTGAATTTGCTAGACTAGTACTATGTGATTCAGCAGCGGAAATCTGGTCAGATCTCCACCTTTTCTTTCTTCGTGATTTTTCAGCATCCTCAAGCCACTTGTGAATCGTAAAAATGTGACGTGATTCCTTTGAACTGAATCGCTGTTCAGTTGCATTTTTCGATTCTTGTGGTAAAGCACCTGACATCCACTGTCTTCTATTGCTGTTTGCAGGCTCATTAACAGACATTGCCGGTGAATCAGTTTTGCTTGCTAAGAACAAGCTACGATTACTGCGAGCATTACGACCGCTGCGATCCAGACTATCAATGTCAAAACTATACTGGGAATAACTGGCGATACCGCTGGACGTTATCACTGCGCGCTCTTCTTCGGCGTCACCTCTTCTGCTTTCATCCATTTCGGTGTTCAAACTGGAGTCACGTGCTTGCTGCAAGTGTTCCGAATGGTGACGAAAACTTTGTTCAAGAGAATCGCGCGACATTTCTATCCTTGTGTCAGTCTTGTTATGGCCAGGTAAATTTTCATTGACATTTTCAATGCCATCGACTTCTGAATGAGTTCCGACTGACAAATGAGGACTGACCATTGGACTCACGCCTCTGTCAACAACTTCCGGTGAAACGACTAAGTTCACTGCGCATGCTTGATTAGTTAGGCAGGAAATGCTACCTACAAGACTGCTGACCGGTTGATACTGCGGTAGTTCACTGTACTCTTTCTTAACTGCATCGACGACATCGTTGTTTTCTTGCTGGAGGACTGGGGCGATAATTGGTTGGATCATTTGTTCAGTGACGTCATGAAAGCGAACTCTGCGACCTTTTTGACCCGATTTAGAAGAAGGAGCTCGTGTTTTGTCGTTTCCCCAGCAGGGATTTGAGAGTAGCACACTGGCGAATATGCTCATTAGTAAAACTCCAATTATAGGGAAAACAACTGCTTCGATATTAACTGTATTGGCCTCCTCTGCGTGTGATTGGTAATAAAGTTCATCTGCTGCGAAATCTAAAATAAAGAAAAGGTGGCGTAATTTGTTTAATAAACCCTCCTTTATTAAGCCCCGTCTCTAATAAGCTCCCTTCTTAAGCCCCCCATTTTAAACAGCTTTCCTTTAAGCCGCCTCTCTAATAAGCCATCCTTTTTTATTAAGCCCACTAATAAACTCCCTCTCTAATAAGCCATTTATTAAGCCCCCCTTTTTAATAAGCCCTCTTCGTTATCAATCCCGCCTTTTCTGTTAAGCCCCACTAATAAGCCCCCCTCTCTAATAAGAAATTTTTTATGCCCCCCTCTAATAAACCTAACCCCCTTGTAGTCTTTGATGATGATAACCTTGACGGAGAAATCTCACATTGAAATCAAATTCAGGGTTGGTACGGATCCTTGTAAACCTGGAAAGTCCAGGAAAAAGAGAAATTCAAAATCCAGG
Organism: Palythoa caribaeorum; assembly: GCA_026546465.2. Classification (NCBI taxonomy): domain Eukaryota; kingdom Metazoa; phylum Cnidaria; class Anthozoa; order Zoantharia; family Sphenopidae; genus Palythoa; species Palythoa caribaeorum. Next base: position 558 of record JAOCNB020082491.1, on the reverse strand, counting down.
AAAACCTGGAAAATTGATATCACTCCTGGAAAGTCCTAGAAAATTAGCTTATTTCTTAGGCAGTTTTTTTAAATATAATAACAAACTCTTAATCCTTCTCATGTTGGTACCACAAATCTGGGCACAGATTCACGTAGAAAGATCGCAAAAAATTGTTTTCATCGCTTCTTGGTCGTCTGCAACCGTCCGTGTTTTTGTTCATTGAGAGACTTGCCCCAGCCACCAAGTGTTTTTTTTAGTTTTTAAGGTCCTTGAATTTTGTTAATTTGGTCCTTGAAAGTCCTGGAAAAGTCCTGGAATTTTCTTTGAGTAAAAGTGTACGAACCCTGAGTCAAAGCCTGTGGTATGTCGCTGAACATGCAGCTTATCGTGTACAATTTTTGCCTATGGAGTTTGAAGGTGATTTTCACAAAGCTTCTTATTATGATAAAACCTGAAAATTATTGTTTTTCGCACTTTTGCTGAAGTTGTATTTACTAAAGAAATAATCGAATCTCGCACTAATAACTTTCCTACCCTCGTGTTAAACCTACACGCTTTTTTATAAGAACAACTTTA
>JAOCNB020082421.1:0-12115 GCA_026546465.2 Palythoa caribaeorum | reverse complement strand
TTCTAAATTTCCTCCCTCCCTAACTCCCTCCTTGCCCCCTCCCTCCCTAAGTTCCTCCCTCCCTAACTTCCTCCCTCCCTCCCTAACTCCCTCCTTCCCTAACTTCCTCCTGTTAAAATTTTTAATAAGTCCCCCTCTCCAATAAGCCATCCATATGGTGGTTCAGATTTTTAATAAGTCCCCCCTCTCTAATAATCCCCCTCCCTCCCTTCCTAACTCCCTCAAAAAAAAAACCTGTACAGAAACAGACAAGCTGGATGAACTAAGATATGAACAACTCTAAGCTATCTATCAAACATACCTGCATCAGGTGCAGCTGAGACACAATGACAACCACGGCCAACACTGGTGGACCCACCCAGTTTAACAGCTGAACCCATTGCTGAAAATGTCATAAATACAAAGTTTGCTTAAGGCCAAATAAAAAGAACTCCCAGTTTTTCTAATGGTTAAACAATGAAAATAACTTCAGAGATCATCAAAAAGAAACTTGTTGTGATTGCCTCTCCTCATCCAAGTCCTAAACCTGAAGAACTTGTCTGCATGTTTTTCAAATAGGCCGATCTGGCAAACAACAACAAATTTGCAGTCTTCCCATATATTAAAGGAACTACATACCGAACCCCTTAAAAGAATTCTTAAACATAATATTCAAGTTTCCAATAAACCACTGGCAAAAGTTTCAGCCTGGTCCTGCTTCTCCACCCCATTCCTTTCAGCTATTAACATTATAATATTATTATTGTTGTTGTTCGCAACAGTTTGCTGGATTCACACAAAATATCAAGCTACAGCCTGTAGCCTCAGGCTATTATTATTATTATTATTATCATTATTATCATTATTATTATAATTATTATCATCATTGTTATAGCTATTATTATTATTACTATTACTACTACTACTACTGTTACTAATAATTATAATATAATTGCCAATAAGCGATCCATGCTAAAAAGGAGAGGATTGTGAGGCGGTAGCATTATAGAGCTGCGTGTGTAAGTATCGAACTACAGTGCAAAGAGTGTTCTTTTTGTGACATAAAGCCATGCATATGAGGTTCAGGGAGAAGAAATCTCAATTTACACATAACATAAGGTAACAATAGAAATCACCTCACATTTGGGTTATAATTGATGTAACTCAGCATGACTTGTAAGTTTTGTTAATTTTGTATTACTTTTTTCTCGGGAGCAACATTTCTTGTCCATTAATAGCGAAGTACTAAGTATTCGCAAGACGAGAGTTGACTGTGTTTTGTGCTCGTTGGCACTTAGCTAGAGGTACAACTAGTATTATATAATTATATCTATTTTTTGTACTTACCCATAACTTATCAAACAGAATAGCAAGCAGTGTAACCTGAAGATAGGCATCAGCACTTGACACCTTCCATAGCCAACACACTGCTGATGTACTCCGATACTTTAAGACTTCCAACTGTAATTCCTAACATGAATTTGTATCAAACTGTTAGTCGCGGAAAAAAAGATCCTTATCTAGAATTCTGACTTCTTATAATTAGCAAGGCAGCCATTGTTCAAAATCGACCACTCAATGTTCACTCACAGGGCATAATGTATATCAGCCAAATTATACAATAGGATAATAATGCAGCTACTCAAAAACACAACTCATTTGTTTTGTTTTAGGTTGAAATTGGCTAAGAATTCAACCTCTAGGTTTGGGACCATATCATACGAAAACAAGACAGAACTTGTAAACAATTCAGTGTGTCAAAGCACGAAAAATTCAACTGTAAATTTTACTTTTAATGTTTATAATGATAAGTTTTATACAGTGAGCTGGTCCATGCTTCACATTCAGTACCAGATCACCTTGCTTTTTAATGGACTTCACTTTTTCCTCGAAGCACTTTTTTTTGAGGATCAATTCCAGTCTGCTTTCTGTGTCAAATAGTGCTTGCATGTTGGAACATTTTTCTTATGGATTCAAAGGGGAAAACAGGAAAAATATCCCACATACAATCTGCATCTTCAGGTTTGTTAAGGTGGTTGAAAGCAGTAATATCAGTAAATTCAGTCTTTCATAACTGGTCATATTACACTTGGACTTTTCCAAGATCATCAACTCCAGTCGTTATTAGCCATTATCAAAACAAGCAGGGGACTGGGTGTGAATGAAATCGATTGGAAATGGGAGTTCACTGGCAGTTCAGTTGTTCGTGGCCGTTTTAACCCACTACATTGGAAATGGGATATTTAAATTTGATTGAATTGAAAAATGAGGCCTGCCATCTGAAAAAGCAGCCAAACATTAGTAAGTTTACCAAATCTGTGAATCATTGATTTAAACGGAAAGGCATAGGATAAATAGCCAAAAAATAATGGCTATTTAAAGTAGAAAAAACTGCAACAAATAATTTTATATGTTATTTGCTGACTGGGAGGTCTGTATAGTGAAAACCTATGACCAAAGTCTTAAAAAAGCTTCCCGAGGCTGGGGGAAAAAAATAAGAGAGCTTTGTATGAATTGGAAGGACGCTCATCAAAATATATCTGTCTTTACAATATGGGATATGGGAGTTTATTACAGTATTCAATATAGATTTAGATTATCATTTCTTTGATATTATGTAGAATATCCCCCCACCAAGGCTCTTTCGTTTGAAGGGGGTGGAGGGGTGGGGCATATTCTACACATGATCCAAAAAACTAAGTGTAGAACATCCACTCCATTTAAAATCATATACAAACCTTCATACAACAACAACAAATGCATCAAAAATAAAGCAAGCTTAATGAAGTTAAAATTAAAAAAAACTAAAACATTGAATAAAATAACTGTAATAATTTATATATATGGTATAAATATACAATAAAAGACATCAAAACCTATGAACATCATAACAGCATGGCATACATATATCAAGTAAGCATGTTGCTGCTAAAGAGTAGTTATTAATGTGCAAATAAAACGAAGTATTGGTCATTTCTGTTGTAATGTTTGGTCGCTCCTAAAGGAATAGTTTTGGTTGAATCTTTTTCACATCACAGAGGATACACGCTTTTTTTATAAGAACCATATCCAGTAAATTTTGCTGAGGCTCATTGTTCTTAATTTTTTGGTGATTTCTGCCTCAATTTGTTCTTTTTTCTGTGAGTGGTTTTTAATGAAGAAAAAACAAAATAAAACAAGGTATTGGAAAATGAAAAGCCTTGCACCACACATGTACTGTACGGTTGAATTTAGAGGCGAACTGTAGTCTTTACCGTTACAGTGAATATTCATTTTTTCAATTTTCTACCACAAAAACTTCCCTAGTTATCAAGCCTCAGCCTGAGCTTGTTCTTAAATTATCCTTAAATTTTAGCAAATTTGAGCCTCGTTGTTCTTATAAAGTTGTTCTTATAAAAAAAAGTTTGTACTTGGTCATGATCTAGGTTACAATAGCAAAAAGAATAGGTCCAAGACCCTGCATCCTGACAACAAATGACCAAACACTTCAAAAATAACAACCTGAGCAAGTTAGACTGTGATAAGAAACAATCAAATAAAAGTAAGTGACATTGAAATTTAATAAATTTTGACGAGTTCCGGCAAGTTCCTTTTAGGTTTCTGTTTTGACCTGAAGGATTTGAATCAGTTTCCTCAGAGGGTCGCTTTTTGACCTTTGCATGAGTATATATTTATGATCATTGAAATGTTAATCTACAAAAAATACTCTGTTCTGCTTGAAGGAATTCGGTCCGTTTTTTGGTTTAAGTTTCTGATTGAACGGAATAACTCTAATTTACCAAGCCAAAAAATTTAGCAGATCAGTTGCATGAAATGTGCCCAAGAGGCCACATCATTATGCTTAGGAACTGTCAGAAGAATTTGGTGAATGAATCTGTCATGCCAAAATACTGCTAATTTGTGTGGTGTTAAACACCTTTTACCTTATTTTATCATGCCTGATTACGATATTAAAGTTTTTTTATACAATTGGACAAGAGCATGGAACAAAAACAAAGCTATTTGCCAGAGAACTAGAGCATAAAATGTTAGCTATACAATGACACAAAAACCATCTTACATTTAACCACACTCTAAAGAAACACAATGTATTGCCAAATAGTCTATGTCACATAAGATAAACTTAGGACAGTGACTTTTCTTAGAAGCATGGTATTCTAGCTAAAGCTAAATCCTTTTACAAGCCTTAGTGGCCCATTGGAGCCGGTGCTTATCTCCGGTTTCTGTAGTGTTAAGCAAATGGTTCATTGACTCCCCCTGGACGGGACACTAATGGTAATCTATCGCAGGTTAGCCCCCAGCAGAAGCTGGTAATCATTTTACCGGCCTCGGGAGGATGGAAAGCTAAGTCAACTTTGGCAGAAAAGAAGGTTACACAAATGTTCGGCTGAGCCGGGTGTTGAACCTGGGACAACGTGGTTCAAAGGCAGAGATCTTACCACTGCGCCAACCACGCCGCCGTATGATATTCTAGAGAGGACCCAAATTCTGTAAACCATCACATCAGCATGCCTGATATCTACAAGTCATTATGTAAACAATAGGTTTTGTTTCCATTGTATGCCATATGCAGATTTGCATCAACTTGTGGTCATCTACTGATGAAGAGCCGAGTAGGGCTTGAAACGTTGAGAGAATTTATCAAATATTTTTAATCAGTGTCAAACAACTTTTACATTACTACAAAAGGAGAAATCAATGCTTCCTGTTATTTTATGAAACATTTTCATTGTTGTTTTATGTTTTGCAAATATCTTATGTTTAAGAATGCTCCTGTGGGAGCAAATGTTTGTTATACTTTTCATGCCTTTGATTTAATGTTTGTCATTTCACATTTTTATTTATGATCATGTATTTGTTTTGAAATTTTAACTTCCTTATAATTTGCTTTGTTTTTAATGCATTTATTGTTGTTGTTCTTTGAAGGGTCAATGGGTCACAAATGATTTTAGATGGGGGGAAGGGGGGGGGGGGAATGTTCTCTTCATATGATCTTTTGGATCAGGTGTAGAATATGCCACACACCCCCACAAAAGAAGCCTTGAGGGTGTATTCCACACAATATACTACTTCTTTCCCAAGCCTTTCGATTTATATTTCCTTTTTAAATAAATCTGCACCGACTTTGAGCCACTTGGTACTCAATTTCTTTCCTTTTTGTTGCCTTTTTCAATTTCATACCGCCAAGTTATCAAACGCAGTTATGCAATATTGTCTCAACTGGATATTGAAAAAGCAGCTTCGTTTGGGCTGAACGTGAAAAAAAAAATGCAAATTTATAAATAATTCCGATGCAACTCGTTTGAAACGACATATTATTACAACATATATTATTACAACATCTTTCATAAAAACAAAAACCTGATTGGAGAAAACGGATAAAAAATGTTGTACTGTCGTATTTAATCTCGCATGTCTAAGTTGCTAGATACCGGCGATATTATAGTTTCATTAGCCGGTAGCTACGATCGGCGAAACTTGCTATTACATATAAAGTCAAGTGATACACTTGCCAATTGCTACAATATAGGTATAACTATAAAATCGCGGCTTTAACAAACAACAGGCAGAAAATCAAGAAATATTTTTCTTACCCTTGGGACTCCTGTCCTTGGCACCTCGAGCAAGTCATGATAAGAACGCAGATAATAATCCCAAAAAAAGCTTCTCATCCACACTTGTAATGTGACAAGTAACATATAACAATTGACAGTGCGGCGACTAACTTGTGCGTACTTCACTTCTTCGTCTTCATTATAAAAGTAAAACATCTTTTTTCCTAATTCTTCATCTCTAGGTTTCACTCGCTTTTTCTTTAGCGGGAGATATCGGTTGAGATAAACTGTACACCCAACAGCAAGAATTATTCCTCCGCAAGTATCTGTGAAAGCATCGATTATGTACCCATACGAACCCCAGCCTGACACAAAGGTGTTTTTTAAGTTCGATTGGGTCCGATACACTACGCCATCCAAAACGTCCAGTTGATATCTTAGCTCAAACAGAACCACTCCGAGTCGACGAATGCACAAACTCTTAGCCGAAAAACATTTTCCAGCGATGATCGCAACAATCAGATGGGTAAAACTGATTAAATTTGGCGAAATACCCGGTAGATACGAAATTCCCAGTTTTTCATCGACGAAATTCATAAATGGAAGGTTGATATAATGAGTTGTGTGATCCTGCATTCGGAGCTTGATGGTTTTAACCGGAAACATAAGTCCTTCTGTATTTGATGAATTGTATACAACTCCATTTTCGCTGAGTTCGCCGATGAAACTCATGTCCATCCACACAAAAAACGTAAACAAGCCAAAAATAAAATAAAAGCCACAGCTTTCTTCAAACCCGGCCATTCTCGGTAAAAGACCAATGGCTGCTCCGTCAGTTTTCTGATCTCTTCAAGATAAGGACACGGTTCATGGATTAAATACCGAGACTAAAATGTCATAAATTCGTACTGTAGTGTGATATATATTTCACGACTTGCCAAGCTTCTTGTATTTTAATCACCTGATCAGTGGTGTTGAATAATTATGTCCCCAAATATGGAACACAACGGAAACACCAGAGGTCACGCGGTATGAAAGCCAAGTTTCGAATCCATGCAATCAAAAAACGAAATGTCAACAAAATGTATTCTTTTATCCTTTTACGCTATCGAAAATTGTTTAAAATAGTGACATCTGTTTTAGTTTATAATATAATGAATAGCAAATTATGTACTTAAGGCCAAGTAAAAAAAATTAGATGTTTCTCGTCCCCGCCCGCTTCCTTTTTTGCTGCCGCCTCCTTTTTTTACTATTTACCGTTAACACAAACCTTTATATTGTGTTAGTTGTCGTTCATAAAATGTATAATCAACTCTCAAACTGATTTGGTCATTGATCTGCTGAAGGTATTCTTCCATATTAAAACTGTAGCTATTCAACAGTTACGTGACACAGGCCGAAGTTAGACGTCTGGCCTGCAATATGAGACATTCTTTCTCTTGTGATCTTTGTGATCTCAATCGCCCTCGTGTCAAGAAATCTCAGAAAATGCCCGCCTTTGTGTGTGTGAGCATTCGAACTTCAGCTGAAATTTTAAAGCCATGGTTTGCACGATCTATATATAGCAATTTATATTAATTCAATTGTAAGACGGTTTTTACATGCAGTAATAACATGTGTTGTGTGTATTTGCTCCTCCTGTAAAAGTAAGTGTGGCTTGGGGCTCATAGTATACCAATAAATAAGAAATAGTAAAAATAGTAAAAATAGTAAATAGTAAGAACCGCCCGCCTCCTTTTTGAAAAACGTCCGGACGAGAAACGTCTAAATTTTTTTACTTGGCCTTACACAACATTTGAGCTTGTGTTTTGTTAGATCGGAACATGAGTCAACTGATTGCCTTAAACATTGAAAAAAACATAGCGTTAAGCGCTTGGGCAAATATTTTCCGACAATAAGGAGTCGCAAATATTTCTCTTTTTTCTAACTTGTTTTCTTGAAACAACTTTTCCGAGATATAGACATTTTTTTGTTAAGTGTCATTTTTAGCTTTGAACTGGGAAAATAGAGATCTATCTATGGCCTCAACTGGTATTTTTCATGCTCGTTATCTCTCATTAAAAATTCTTGAAACATGAAAAAGAACCCTCTGTCCATGCTCAAAAGCCATGAAAGACATTTTACAAAATCCAACCCGACATATATTTTTATATTTGTAATAAAATGCTGGCCCGTTTCGTTCTATTGATAGTTCCTACACAAGTGCAAAACGGTCTGAACCAAATGTCAAAATCTAATTTCACTTCCTCTCAAATCACCAAATCGCCATTTAATGCCTGCTGCTAATTAGATCAACTTTAAAAGTGTTTCATAGTTAACCTTTCCTACGAAGACATTTAGCTCTATAGGGCCTCAGCTGTGATTGTCTGAACTACAAGCTTTTTTCAAAACCGGAAACAGTAAATTTTGCCGAGGCTCGAGCTCATTGTTCTTAATTTTTTGGCGACTTCAACCTCACTTTGGTCTTAAATTGTTTTCATTTCTATGAGCGGTTTTTATTGAAGAAAAAAACAAAGTAAAACAAGGTATTGCAAAATGAAACGCCTTGCACCACAGATGTATTTTACGACTGAATTTAGAGGCGAAATACGTACCTTCATTGTTTGTTGAGCAGTCTTTACTGTGAATCTTTTTATGTTTTATGTTATATCGCTAAGTTTGCGTCAATTTTCTTCTCACAAAAACTTTCCTAGTTATCAAGCCTGAGCTTGTTCTTAAATTGTTCTTAAATTTTGGCAAAATTTGAGCCTCTTTCTTATAAAGTTGTTTTTATGCCTTCTCTGTTTATTGTTGTTGATGTTTTCAATACACCAGTTCACAATTGCCTTCGCCATTTTGAAGAGGGCGGCAAACTTTTGGGGTGAGCGCTGGGTTTTCAATAGAAACAACATTAGTTGCCCGCTAGTTTTGCCGTTTTGAGCGAAGGGAATAATTTTATACAGATAAGTAAAAACGTATCAGTGTATTGTGTTTACAGATTTTCAAAGCACGAAATTATATTCTTTTCGCAATTTCAGTCTCAGGTTTATCCTTAATATATTCTTAACATTTCGCAAATTTCAGCTCAATATTTTTATAAAAAACAGAATGTACGCAGTCAAAAGTGTTGAAAGACAAGAAAACCAACAATTCAGATGATTTTAAATGTTTCTCAAGCAGGTTGACACATATAGTCTTGTCAGCTATACGACAACAGCGTTTTTACCAAATGAGTTTCAAAGTTGTGGATTGTCTTTCTATGCTTTGTTCTGTTTTGTTTGTAATCACTATATTTACTTTTAGGGTATCAAACTGAAAGGCGGGTGATATCGGCCTTTATTAACACAGAACAACTGAAATCCTGCTACAAACCGCCCTATTTTGTTGGCTCTAATGGCCCAATGCCAAAACGTTTTTTACACAACTGATATTTGGATATTTCCTTAAATCTCTAAAAATTGCCCAATGTTATCCGCAGAAAAAGCTTTATTTTTTTAATTAGATCACGTTAGTTTTAAAAACTAAGCGGATAAAGTGTCGCTTGGCAAACAAGTTTGTTTAAATAAAAGAAGATACAAAACAGACTGAGAAAATGTCGAAAGCAAAACAAAATTTCAAGCCATCTTGAATTTTAAACATTTTTGGGGGATCGCAGTATTTGTCGTACTTTCTCAGCTTCACACAATTATATATACTTTTTGTTAAATTTCACAACTCAAAACAAAGCTCAAAGGAATAGAACTTCGGAAATGTTAATGATAAAACTAAAAGGACAAATTTCTCAGCTATGATTGTCACTGAAGTGCCGTGAAATTATTTTCACTGTAGCCCCCCTTATATTGGTGTCGCTATCTGCCCGCCTACATTATTTCTTTTAATCAATTAAGTTCATTATAATTTTGATGGCTCAATCCTTTGTCTCCGTGAAATAGTTTTGCGTCGCTATGACCGCAAACAAAGCACAAAACATTTCTTATTATGCTTTTATGGCGTCCTGTCCTGATGCTCTGCAAAATATATCATGTTACAAAGAGTTTGAAAAATTTTTAAGTTTGACATATAATGGAAAAATTGGTTGAAACTGGTGCTTCGTACTGCAGTCCTTCGTAGGAGTGAAGTGATGTTACAAAAAGATTATTAGTTTTTTAAATCATCTACATGCTTTTTAAGTTCTTAAAACCTTAGGAGACAGGTTTCTTGCTGGAACATTTGTTCGCCTTTGAAGGTGTCTCTCATGATATGATCTTTGCATTTAAATATTGGATTACGATATGGTTTGTATATGTCCACCTGCTCAGAATGCGGAAAATCTTGTTACTGTTAGGTACAAGCTTTTAGTTAATGTTTCCAAACAACGGTGTCGTTTATCGAGTAGGCTTCTAACTTAGCCGACGCAACATGTATATACAACCTGCATATTGCCATTATTGGTAACAAATCGGCTTCAAAACTTACCATTCATTTAGAAAATTGTATTATAAACCATACAATAATGTAATTCATCCACGCAGAAATCGCTTTGTGCATGTGGGTGTTGAACATTTTCTGGAGACGTTTTCGCATATACATTCAGTAGGCGCGGAGTAGAAAAAACTCGAAAGCCATCAGTGTCGATCTGACAGTTTTAAATATACCATAAGAATTATCAACTTGTAGAACGAAAACATCGTTGACGAATCCAAGTTTTAGATCAACGGAAACGAATCTAGTGAATCTGGTCCTATGACAACATTTCGACTTTATTTCACTGTCATAATCATGTTTTGAAAAAGATTTACAAGCGCGGTTATTTATTGTCGAAAACTTACTTGTAAGTCTTTTTCATTACATGATTATGATTTCAGTTGAAACCAAGTCGAAATTTTGTTATAAGACCATACTCGTTTCTTGTTTCAAAATTTGGATTCGTCAGCGCTGTTTTTGTCCCTCGAGTTGATTATTATCATGATAGAATAAACTCATGTTTGAGAAATAGTTACAAAAATGTACAAAACATTGCTTTTCTTTTGTGGTTTCTGAATTTTTTTTGATGACCCTTGAGAATAATGAGAACAAGTTTTTATTAAAACCGCTGCCGCATTTTTTTTAACAGTAAAGTTTCTTGGTGATACTAGAAGGAATTGGTTTTATAAGAACAACTTTATAAGAACAACAAGGCTCAAATTTGCCAAAATTTAAGAACAGTTTAAGAACAAGCTCAGGCTGAGACTTGATAACTAGGAAAATTTTTGTGGTAGAAAATTGACTAAAACTTGGCGATAAAACAACAAGTTCACTGTAAAGACAGCTCAACAAACAATTAAGAACAAGAGCCTCGGCAAAATTTACTGATTCTTATAAAAAAAAGCCTGTATGTAAGATAACATACAGAGATTCAATTTTAAGTCTTTTAGGACTTCAAAAAATCAACAGTGGTCTTTCGGTGCTACTCACACCGGCTTTTTCTCTGTTTTTTACAAGAACAATGAGGCTCAACTTGTCCAAAATTTAAGAACAATTTAAGAATAAGCTCAGACTGCAGCTCGATAACTAAGAAAAGATTTTCTGGTAAAAAATTGACTGAAATTCATAATTTAACTTAGCAATACAACTGATTAAACACACAAAGTTTCACTGGAATTTGAGCCCTAAAGACTGTTCAACAAACAATGAACGTAGTTCGTCTTTGAACTTATCCCTACAACACGTGTATGGTGCAATTCAAGGCGTGTCGTTTTCCAATACCGTGTTCATATTTCGTTTTTTCTTCAATAAAAACAGCTCACAGAAATAAGAAATATCTAAGAACAAATTGAGGCTGAAGTTTCCTCAAATTATGAACAATGAACCTCGGCAAAATTACTGATTCTTATTAAAAAAGAGCGTGCATTGCTAAAACTAAAGACTATAATTATGTTGATTTTCTATATATTCTGAAACTTACTTTGTGTCACGCCATAGCAGAGGGTACACTTTGTTTAATCCAGGTTTCGTAAGAGGTACTTGAACGTAAGCCTAGTGAGTGGGATATTATCGCTGGTTTCACAGTAATCCCATACATGTTCCTCCAGCGACATAGTTATACCACCTGCTGAATATAGGTTAGATTTATATTTCATAGCAATATGAGAACTGAACGACAGGACAGGTTTCTGAATGTACAATAGACTAAATTTTAAATAACTTCCTAATGGTCTTGATAACATTTTCTATACAACCGTGCATTGTTTGCGACCCATCGAGTTTCTTCTCAAAAGATGATACTCACTTTGTCAAAATCAAAAGCGGAGTTTTGAACTTGGACTAGAACCGAACAAGGCCTACTCTAGGACCCAAAGTCGCCTTAAGTCGCGCAGAGTTGCCTTAAGTCGCGCAAAGTTGCCTTAAGTCGCCCTGAGTAACGGCGACTTTGGGTCCCAAAGTAGGCCTCGAACAGAGTGGATTTCGTTTGAGTGTTGAAATAGCAAAAGCAAGGACAAGATATATAGTAGTTATGCAACGCTTTCGAGTGGGATACGGCAGAATATGCCACGCGTCACTCATATTAGAAAATAAAAGTGACAAGTGGCATTTTCCGCGGTATCCCATGAGAAAGCGTTGCATAACTAATTTATCCCATGCCT
>JAOCNB020082396.1:0-12118 GCA_026546465.2 Palythoa caribaeorum | reverse complement strand
TTGAAATAAAGGGCTGCAAGTGAAAATATTGCTGTTTTAATTCATCACATAGACTGTACTTTCAGTGCACAAAATTTGAAGGAAATCCATTTTCTGTCGAAAATTCATTGGTCGTTTCTTACGCGGACAGCCTCTTAATACGCTCGAAACATCAGCTTTGAGATAAACCCTACGGTGAAAAATATGCCATATCAACCGTTGTTGATCAAACCACATGCGATAAAGTCGACAAATGCAAAATAATACTAGAGCACAAAACAAAAGCACTTGAATACTTAAAGACAAAGAGCAAACAAGAGGATTTGGTCATTGCACAACATCTCACATTTAAAATGCTAATGAATATGATTTGCATTTCAGTGAACGATCAATTTAACCTAAAGTTGGTAAAAAACAGCAATTCGACGAATGAATCGTCAAACGATGGTTTTAATAGCAAAGTAGATGAAAAAAGATGAAAATACCTTCTTACAGTTTTCTCTTCTATCGATCAGAGGAAAAACATTCTCGTCCCCAGTCTTCACTGTCTCGCGAAAAATTGTAAATACAAAGTCCCCACATTTAACCCAGGGGCGAGGACCTTGTAGCTGTATTGCCCCACATTTTCCCCACTACAAGGGGAAGTATTTATCTCAAAGTCCCCACATTTCCACAGGTATGACCGGGGTCCCCCTTCCCCTTCCTTGGGGAAGCCGATGACAAGTGCATAACGTTGTAATCGCGATCCTATCCATGGATTATTATTTTAGAACACTAAAGAAATTATTGGGTGTTTTTTTGCTTGAAGTCAAACTCCGAAAATACTGAGTTTTTTTTCAATCATTTTTTTTAATTTCAATTTTTTTCCCTATTTGAACTTCCCCGCGAACAACTAAGGGTCTCTTTACATGGAGCGAGTTGTCCCAGCAAGCCGAGGGACGACAATGAAGATGAGCTGGCATTTATTTACATGCAAAAATATCATCCGGCCTGATCGAGACAAGTTCAGGTGGATTATATTCAGTGCCATCGCCCGGTCGCTAAGCAAAGACTTCCGTCCCGCCTGGACTCGCCGAGATATCTCGGCTACAAGCCTTCACATGCGAAAAGTTGTCCCGGTTTGCCGAGACGGTAAACTCAGCAAGCCGCGACAGCCCGCCTACATGTAAACGAAAAGGCAAAATACAATAGAGCCGGGAAACTCGGCATGCTTGCTCCAAGTAAAGAGGCCCATAGTCCTCTTGAGAAATAAACTTCTTTGTTTTAGACACCAACGAATTTCAGTTTGAACAAAGCATCTTATTCACAAGAGGACTGCATTGGAAAAACATTGAAGCCTTTGAAAAAGGTCTACTTCACACGTCTTTTGACCAATTTGCAAATTGCAATACTTTCCCAACAAAGTACAACACGGATCACTGTCTTCAGTTGGTTTCACAAAGTTTTTTTCTTTCTCTTCTGATTTCGCCATTTTCCTTTTTTTATCAGGCCAAGTAAGAAAAATATCAGTTTCTTCTCCCCAACCGCTTCCTTTTTGACACTGCTTCCTTACACTTTTTAGTTTGAGTGAGCGCTATTCCAGGAAGATTGAAAAAAGATTGACAACACAAGGTTCATTTGGATTTAGGAAACTGTTAGAGTGCACTTTTCAAAGAATGCAAAAAACAAGGCCAATCGACACATTTGAGCCTATTTTTAGTAAACTGAAAAACAAATCTCAAAAATAAAAAATAAAAAGATCCTCCCGCCTTTTTTTGGCTGAATCAGACAAGAAACTAATATTTTTTTTGTTTGTCCTCAAAAATATTATCAATATAATTCATTTTTTCATTCATCTTACAGCGTAAACTTGGAGGTCCTTTACGATCTAAGATATCATCATTATCTTTTGTTTATATTCACCTTACAGGATAAACTCGGAGGTCTTTACGTCTTAAGAAATCAACACCCTCTTTGTTTACATTCACCTTACAGGGTAAACTAGGAGGTCCTTGATGACATCAACAACAGTCTTTGATTACATTCACCTTACAGGGCGAACTAGGAGGCTCTATTACGACCTAAGATATCAGCATCCTTCTTTCTTTCTTTACATTCACTTTACAGGGCAAACTAGGAGGTTCTTTCACGACCTAAAATATCAGCATCCTTTCTTTAACAGGGTAAACTAGGAGGTTCTTTCACGACCTAAGATATCAGCATCCTTTCTTTACATTCACCTTACAGGGTAAACTAGGAGGTTCTTTCACGACCTAAAATATCAGCATCCTTTCTTTACATTCACCTTACAGTGTAAACTAGGAGGTTCTTTCACGACCTAAGATATCAGCATTATTCTTTCTTTACATTCACCTTACAGGGCAAACTAGGAGGTTCTTTCACGACCTAAAATATCAGCATCCTTTCTTTACATTCACCTTACAGGGCAAACTAGGAGGTTCTTTCATGACCTAAGATATCAGCATCCTTCTTTCTTTACATTCACCTTACAGGGCAAACTAGGAGGTTCTTTCACGAACTAAGATATCAGCATCCTTTCTTTACATTCACCTTACAGGGTAAACTAGGAGGTTCTTTCATGACCTAAGATATCAGCATCCTTCTTTCTTTACATTCACCTTACAGGGCAAACTGGGAGGTTCTTTCACAACCTAAAATATCAGCATCCTGTCTTTACATTCACCTTACAGGGTAAACTAGGAGGCCCTTTACGACCTAAAAGATGATAACATCTTTTTTTGTTTACATTCACCTTACAGGGTATACTATGAGGACCTTTACGACCTAAGATATCAACAGCTCTCACCGATAAGCGGTAAGATAAACCACCTTCAAATTCTGTGAGCAAACAAGACATTGTGTTTTTTGTGGCCTTCACTGTTGAAACAATTCTCCACGGGTCAGAACAATTTATATGTGGTAAATCTTCAACAATATATGCGTATATTTCGTAATGTGTGACAGTTGGTAAACAACCACTGGGTATTTTCCATGTCAAAAGAACATTTCCTTGCTTGACCTCAACAGTAGCTTTCGGCTCAGGAGGTAAGGGATTCACTAAACGTATCAACGGCAAATTGGAGTAAATAGAACCCCGAGTTTGTGGTTGATTAGTAGGTATGTTTGAAGCCATATATGATATGGTTGTTGGTAACGCCATCGTACTACTGTCCACAATTACAACAGGTTGGATGTTTAAACTCATGAAGTTGTTTTGAATCCTTGTTTCTGATGAAGATGACAACCTGTCTTCGTTAGAATCGTTGATTAATGGCATGGAAGCATTCCCAGGTTTCGTGATACTGCTCAGATTTAAAGCACTGTTTGTTTGCAATGCAGTTTGCACTGTGTTAGCGATTGACAATGAAACCTCGACAACTGAATTTGTAGAATTCAAGCTCCAATCAGCAACAGATTCTTTAGTCCTCTCCATTGGGAAAGGTCTTCCATTGTTGGAAATCGCACTTGAGGGCAAGAGCTGCACACCTGAAGGCAGAGATGTCGTGGTAGTGGTTGTATTTGATGCATTGGCAGAAGTGACAGTAATGACAGATTTCTCTTCCAACGACGTATTAGAATTATCGAAGGAACGAGTGCAGAAGGATTGCAGGGCAAACAAATCATATGGTTTTTGCTTAAATGAAAAACTGTTATCAATTTGGTGTGTATTTGAGGAAGTAGTTACAGCAGACTGAGCATTTTTGTTGCATACAACGGGAGACGTCACATTACCAGAAACGGTTCTTATGGAACATAGGGATGAAGTGCCAACCTCTGTTACCATTGATTCAGATTCCTGAAAAGATGATACTAAACCGTTTTCAGAGTTGCTAACGGCATTAAACTGTAACGGTTTGTCTGTAGCTTTCAGGAGATCTTCTTGTTTTTCTCTGTTGTCATCTTTCGATACAGGAATGATAGGGCGGTTAGAGAAATTCTCTGCAACCTGATCTAATGGTAGTTTTAGATGTTCAAGATCGAGTCTTATCAAACTGTCATTGCTGTTTTGGTCAGTGCTGATTTTTCTGTCAATGGTAGACACAACTGATTGTTCAAGATCGTTGTTACCTCCACTGCTGGTCGCATTTACTAGCTCCTGTTTAGCGGTGACATTGTGTGTTGTCAACAAAGAGTCTTGCCCTTTGTTGGGCATGTTCGTTGTTACTGTTTTCACCACATCTTCGGAACCTTCATTTGGGTGGTCAATTACCACAACTGCAACCTCAAAACTAGTTTTTCCTTCTCCATTTGACACGGCCTTGTTTTTTGCGTTGTCAGTTGGTGTTGAATTTGCGTTTTCTGTATGCAGTGATGAAATGTTAAAGTTGCATGGTGAGTCACCGATTCTTTGTGTGACACGAGGTCCAGTACAAGTTGAGGTACTAAACGACACTGATTCACCAGCGCTCTTTGAGGTACTGCTTGAAATGTTCGTAACCTGCATTGAAGGTATTTGGTATTTGCCTGTACTAGAACCCCTTGTCATCCCAAAGCTTCTATTAAGTGATCCTTGAGTACTACTCTGTAATTCCACGATGGGCGATACGGTGGTATGTTTGGTTGCCGCTGAGTGAGATACGGTCATATATTTGGTTGCTGTTGAGTATGGTAGCAGAGTAGAATTGTACAATACAGTGGGGCCCTTGGAATACATTATAGAATTATTAACTGCAGTTTCTGCAACCGTTCTCCTCTGCCTTTCCACAGCCGATGAAGATGAAGGGATAGAGGCTACAAGTGAAGTACCATGACCAGTACCATGATCAGTATAAGTACCATGACTAGTATAAGTAGATACTGGTTGAAAGTTACGCATGTTATTAGTGCTTACTCTAGTTGCAGCCCCTAAGAAATCAACATCACTGCTTAGTGTGGGACCAACACTGACTGCCGCTCCAGGACATTCCTTGTTAGTGATGCGTCTAGGTACAGCAAAAGTTGAAAGAGCAGTTGGAAATGTTTGATCAAAGGGCGCCACAGGATAATGGTGGTTCTGAGCTATAGTGTAGTTTGGATGAGTGTTGCCTGTACTCTTTTGTAATCCTCCGGAACTGCTCATCAAAGGAAACGACATATCCCCAGAACAAACAGTTGTAACAGAATCTTGATATACAGTTAAATCTGGTCCATCAGAAGCTTCCGAAACTTCTGCCCTTTTACGCAAACGTTGAATTAACTTTTGGAGATTCTCTCTAGGAGGTATGCCCTTGCGTTCTTTCCTTACACGAGGTTTCAGCTTCGATGTACTGTCTTGTTGATTTTGGCCAGTGCTGCACGAATGCATACGAGGCTGCCTGTCCCTCAACCTTCCATGTAAGGGGACCAACGCCAAATTAGTATTTGTCACAGCAACCTGGTTCCCTGTTGTCAAAGATGCAACTGAAGATGATGAAGTAAGTGACGAGGTTTTTGTGTAATTTGTTTCTGAATTCAAAACTCTTTTATCAGCAATAGTTGCAATATTTCTTTGTGGCTGTTCTCTTGTAAGCGGATGTACTGGCTGATGAGAAAATGTGTTAGCCGCTGGAGTTGGTTGGGTGAGGATTGCTTCATTCAATGTATGCTGTGAAAATCGTTGATTTCCTCCCATGTGCTGCAGCTGGCATTGTACACTGTAAGGTGTGTAAAGCAATCCTTGATTTTGGGTAGGAAAATTAACAAAACTGGGGACTCTTGAACCAATATAGTTATTTTGGCTAGTTTCACTGCGATCTTTTCTTTGCGATGAAATGGTAACAGGAGCGGTTAAGGGATTAGGACAAAACAAATTGCTTTGAAGTTTCTGTGCAGAATTTACTGTTGCTATCGATGATCGCGGTGTTATGTTTTTTGACTGTCGTTCGAATCGTGTCTTCTTCTCAATTTCTGAAATAACTTCAGCAATCGATTTATCAAGAACTTTTGAAAGATGGCTTTCTTCTCTGACATCAGTTCCATTGTCTCGTTCTTTTCCTGAAGGGTTTGAGAAGATACTATGTGGTGGATATCTGGGAGATGTGACAACAGAGACATCGTGGCAGGCGGAATCTTCTCTCAAATTCAAGTTTGCTTTCTGGGCCTACGTTTGAAACAAGAAAACTTTTAATTTTTGTCCCTTATACTCAAGAAGGTCCTTCAACTGTTTTTGATTGTCGTACTTTTTCGACAACACTCTAGTTATTTGAGAGCGAATGTCCATAACCATTTAGAATCGAGTTTCAGTTTGAAACCATACGTTTAGTAGACATTAATAATTGTCTCTAAAAACTCTATTTGTAAATGGATATAAGGTTTCAAAAAAGGTATTAAAAATCTAAATGTTTGCTAAACTTTTCGCTGACTCTCGGCCTCTGGAAAACCAGGAGAAAGACAATATCTCAACAGCAATGACAGCAATAGCTGATTCGTTAAGATAACATAACTTCAATAATATTAATTGAAACAGAAGCCCTTCTTGTTTAAATACCTGACAAATAAAATTTTCTTCCTTGGGTGCTAAATAATTATGGACATCCGCTCTTAAAACTGAAGACTCGTAGCAGGGCATGTAGTCAAATATTAATAATAAAAACGTTTACTGGTTAATTAATAATGGTGATCAGTAAATTAATACTTTTATTAGACATATTTTAGAGTGAAAGCGCGAAGTACCTTATTCGTACTAATTTTCGCGAGGCTTTAATTTTGCGATTTGCGCGATTTGTTAAAAATCGCGAAATTAAAGACTCGCGAAAAAAGGATACGCGAAAAATAAACACGCGAAATTTAATACACTTCTGTAATTGCTTTAATCGATGATTAACTGGGTTTATAGCTACATGGTAGTTGTCATCAGTCTATTTATCTTCTACTTCAGCACTTTCTTCATCCGAATCCCTCATTTCTTCTTCTTGTACATATAGTTCTTTTAAAACGTCTTTCGTGCAGTCATCAAAATGTCCATTTAGGTCAGGCTCTTTATAATTAGCCAACACAAGCTCTTTCTATTTATCAATTATCGATATGTTCTTTGCTGTGGCTTCAATTTCAATTACAACTTTAACTGGAATTTCAAACGCTATTTCTATTACCTAATTACAAATCATGGATCATTCAATAAAAATCGGTTTTCTACGTCTGCCTTTTGTCAATTTTCGCAAAATTAAATGCCCTAAATTTATAATTACCATTTTTTTTGGAAAATCGCGAAAATTGATGCTCGCGAAATATTCGTGTTGCAAATTAACGAAATTAGGTGCCCGCGAAAATTAGTACGAATAAGGTATATCAATCTAATGTGTTGTGTTTATCTTTGTTAACGTTATTTGTAAAAATTAGTTATAGTTTTACATACTTTTTTTCATAAATTTTCAAGATAAGAAAATCCACAAAAATTCGACCTTTAATTTATTGTTTCTTCGAGTATTTTCTGGAAGTGATGATTGGCTTCGCTGGGGTCGAATAGATCGAGGACTCATTTTTCAAAACTTTTTGAGTAGAACCTGCTCATGGCTCTGTTTTCTTTTCTTTTTTTTGCGTCCTTTTTATAGAACAAGACGTTTCATACACCGACTTTTTCTGATGGATCAGCAGTCCAAAACGTCCTAAATAAACTTTTTCCCCTTGTGTGTACCTTACATTTGAATTTAAATTATTTAGCACTTGATTGAACTAGATGGATACAATAATGAACAAAAATGAACAACGTTAAAAAATATCAAAACTTAGATTTAGAAAGAGAAATTGGTAGACTATGGAACACGAAGAAAGACCAGAGTTACTATGTATTAATAAACCATTTGTCAGGTGAAGTTTGAGTTTAAACTATCAGCTATAATATACTGAAACAAGATAGCCGGTTAAATTTTAACCCAGGATTACAGCTAATCGGCTTTTGAACAACTGGCCCCTGGGCTCTAAATCAGTAAGGGCTATTACAAAAACTACTCTGTTGAGAACCACAAGACCATTGCGGAAAGCTAGTGTTTTTGTGTGCTAAGGGGAGAGATCCCAAGGGATCCTTGCTATAAGGGAACCATGCAAAACAAAAGAATTGCTTTACTGTTTATTAGCCGTATACTTCATAAAACTAATGCAAATACCAACTACCCTATGCAAATCATGTTAACTTTTAGTTTGTGAATAAACCTGAAGATGGACCTTGAATACCGCCCAAAATATCGTTTAAACCGACAACTTGTTATCATCCTTTTTGTAGTTAAACTTTTGTTAGCTCAAACAAACATTTTTAATCTGCAACACTGTGATTTGTCAGTGGCAACGAGATTCATTACTTGCCGAAGCCGAAGGCCGAGACAAATAGTTACCTTGCGAGACACCAAAAATCACGATATTTTGCAAGTTCCAAGTCCGATAGTTATCCAATCACTGAATTTGCTTGTTCAATTATTTTATGGGAAGCAACAAGCGGTTAGTGCACTAGCTTTGCTTTGAAGTCACAGCCTGTTTTCTTAAAAGGGAGTCTACTACCTTTGAAAATGTATGAATAGGAAGTTTTTAGGGATAGGGAAAGAGTATATCTTTAAAATGTTTTTCTCTCAAAATAGAAACAGTTATGATGTATAACATAAAGATGTTCATATGACAGTAATCATTTGAGAAACTTTTACCATTTGCCGGTGCCTGAGCTCATCAGAAAGCGCTAAGAAGGCGTTAGCAGGGAATCGAAATTAAGCATTTCAGAATCATCGTTAAAAATAATGTTTAACTCCGTTTGTCGTTCCAGTTAACGGAAATTATAGCGACTGGCAAAATGTCGGTAGCTGCTCTGTGACGTGTGGTGGTGGAAGTCAACGTCAACAAAGAAATTGCACCAACTCTCCTCCTTCAAATGGTGGCAGCCCGTGTACTGGAGCTAGTAATAGAACTGTAGCTTGTCAGACACAACTATGTCCTGCAGGTAATGTTTAGTTTCTGTAAAGCAATCAAAGTCCTAAAATGGCGTTTATGCGTTACAAAAGCAATTCCGTTTATAAGCAAAAAGACACTTTTCTAACAACAACTTACTACCAAGTTCTCAACCTTCCTCTCTAGCAACTGAGAACTCTGGTGTTGATGCTTCCCGCTCTGGCTAGGAATCGCAATTGAGCATTTAAGAATAAAATAAAAGATAATGTTTAACTCCGTTTGTAGTTCCAGTTAACGGAGGTTATAGTGACTGGCGAAATATCGATAGCTGCTCTGTGACGTGTGGTGGTGGAAGTGTTCGTCAACAAAGAAGCTGCACCAAACCTCCTCCCTCAAATGGTGGCAGCCCGTGTACTGGAGCGAATAGTAGAACTGTAGCTTGCAACACACAGATATGTCCTCCAGGTAATGTTTAGTGCATGGAAAAGAATAAAAATCTATAAGTACCGTTTTCTTATAAACCCGGAAAAACGTCGTTGAAAAACCAAAAATTGTTTTTATGTCTCGGATTTACTTGTTTTAGCACCTTTTAAAAAGTACGTGAGAAATATTTTTCAAGAAATATGTGCACTGTAAACATTTAAAAAAAGTTTACAAACCTCCTAAACAGGACAGAACAAAATGGTATTGAGACATGGGTATCGTCTTTATCAATTCCGTTTATAAACGAAAAGACACTTTTCCAACAACAACTTAATACCAAGTTCTCACCCTTCCTCTCTAGCAACTGAGACCCCTGGTGTTGATGCTTCCCGCTCTAGCGAGGAATCGCAATTGAGCATTTAAGAATAAAAATTAAAAAAAAAATGTTTAAATCCGTTTGTAGTTCCAGTTGAGGGAGGTTATAGCGACTGGCGAAATATCGATAGCTGCTCTGTGACGTGCGGTGGTGGAAGTCGACGTCAAGAAAGAACTTGCACCAACTTTCCTCCCTCAAATGGTGGCAGCCCGTGTACTGGAGCAAGCAGTAGAACTGTAGCTTGTGAGACACAGCTTTGTCCTGCAGGTAATGTTTAGTGGCTGTAAACGAATCAAAGTTCTAAAATGCCTTTTATGCGTTAACAAAGCTCGATGAAATTCGACAAATCGTTTTTCTGCAACGTTTTCGTTTCTTTCGTTAGCTCTTTTTAAAAAAGTACAAAAAGTAAAATATTTTTTTCAAGAAAGTTGTGCACTGAAAAAATTTAAAAACTTTGAATCAATGTGAAACTGAAACTAAGTAAATGGTCTTTTAAACAAAGTTTGCAAACCTCTAAAATAGGAGTGAACAAAATGGTTTTGATACATGGGTGTCGTTTTTATCAATTCTATTTTGCCAACTACAACTCTATTACGAAGTTCTTACTCCTCCTTCTCTACCAACTGAGACCCCTTTTGTTGACGCTGACCGCATTTAAGAATAAGAATTTTTAACTCCGTTTGTCGTTTCAGTTGACGGAGGTTATAGCGACTGGCAAAATGTCGGTAGCTGCTCTGTGACGTGTGGTGGTGGAAGTCAACAGCAACAAAGAAACTGCATTAACCCTCCTCCCTCAAATGACGGCAGCCTGTGTACTGGAGCGAGTAGTAGAACTGTAGCTTGTCAGACACAAACTTGTACAGGTGATATTTACTTCCAGTAAACGGATGAAAATATTTTTGAAATGTTTTTCTATAACTACCGAATTTGAAGGTTTTACTTTTAGTGTTTTTAAAGTGTGTCGATTTTGAA
The DNA here is from genome assembly GCA_026546465.2 of Palythoa caribaeorum. Lineage (NCBI taxonomy): Eukaryota > Metazoa > Cnidaria > Anthozoa > Zoantharia > Sphenopidae > Palythoa > Palythoa caribaeorum. The sequence continues at coordinate 1,542 of JAOCNB020082396.1, read as the reverse complement.
CTAATTTGAAGCTGAAATGTCTGCTTGAAGTTCGTCGGTTTAAGTGCGCAACATTCATAGAGCTAAAACCAGTCTAGGAGATCATACTAGCCAGTTCTAAAACCAATTCATTTCAAAAACGTTAAACAATTATACTGCTTCAATTTTCTTCTTAAAAGAGACTGCAAGGTTCTCACTGTTCATTTATTGCACAATCATAAAATCGTAAACCGCTGGAAAGTATTTACAAATGATAACCAAAAGTGCTTCAATGATCTGATTCAATATTTCAATATAGATCTTAGAGGCTTGCGCGAGCTTGGTTCAGTTGGTAAGATAACTAGACATCGGCCTCACATTAATATTTCTCAGAGGGTAGCACCCGTTATTTCTCAATTGACCCTTTCACAGTTCCTGAAAAGTAACCAAGCTTTTTTATGAAGCAGAGGGTAAAGGTGAACTAGCTTTCATAGTTAGAGAAGTGGAAATGACTATCACAAGAACGAAGATTTTAATTAGCATGTCTGTTATTTCATCTTCTCCAACTGTGCCAGCTCAACCTTAGCCTCGGTTTCATGTTTCGGGCCAGGTTACCTTTTTTGAACTGTGAAATGGTCCGTTGAGAATATGGCTGGTACCCGAGTGCCATTGATCGCCTGGGTCGTTGGCCTAGTCTCATAATCTCTCAAGTTTGTTCGTGGGACTTGTAAAAGGACCCACACACTTTAAGATAAGATAAGAGAAGGGTTGTGACTCGTTGTTGCGGCCTCAGTAGATCTGTCCTTAGTCGCAGGGGCCGATTAACCTTAAGATAATGATTTTAAACTGCGTGATGTAGTCCTGTACTCAAGTTCCCCAGCATTGCAGTAAAACATTAGCAATTCATTCACTGGCTGCCATTGGGATAAGTCGATATTATCGTTATTGTCATTATTATTGTTATTTTTATCATCATCATCATCATAATCATCTTCATTATTATTAATATTATTATTATTATTATTATTATTATTTATCTATTTATTTATTTTATTTTATTTTATTTTTTCATTACCATTATCATTGCCATCGCAATGTTATTGTTATTGCTTTTGTTATTTGACATATCTCTTCTTGGCAGTGGCTCATCAACAATTTTAACCATATTGCCAGTAAACCAATCTCATAATTATGTAGTTTCCTTTATTTGTTATTGATGTTCAACGCACTCAAAAGAGCTTTTACTTGGTATTTCTTTTTGTGTTACATTTTTCAATAATTAAAAACAAATGAAACTGCTATTGTGATTAGCTTAACAAATTCAAAACCCTGATTTTTTTTATGAATGAAAAGTTTTTCGCAAGACAACTCCTAAGAATATTGAATATTTTTTATTTTATAGTAAAAATTTTGTGTTACTTTGATTTTTCTGTTCTAGGTTCAAGCAGAACCACTTTATCCCAGAGTTCTATCAAGGTTATCTCCATTGCATCCGCTTCCACTATAGTTACATTTAACAATTATTCTCAGAAGTCGAGGTGAATAGTGGCAGAATATTCGCCGAGATGCGAAGCATCGAGGTGA
>JAOCNB020082334.1:0-7500 GCA_026546465.2 Palythoa caribaeorum | reverse complement strand
AACTTCAAAGAACATATTTTAAATTCCATTCACGGGAACGTGGAAGTCATTGATTCGAGTGACAGTTGGTCGATTTTGCAATTCCTTGAGACTTACTACATGAAGAATTTAAAACCAACTATAAACGAAGGCCTGAAAGCCTCCAGAGACGAACAGCTATTCTATCATCTCCAAATAATCATCTTTTATTTATTTATTTACTATGAAAGCATGAAAGCCTCCAGGAATTAACCAGGAACTTTTCGATCATAAATAACATGCGTTTGTAAACCTTTTTCATAACATGATATGACTTGAACCAAAGTCAAAATATTTTTATAACACCATAAAGATTCGTCAAAATACTTCCGACTCATATAATAGACCAATTTCGATATATTAAAATTCAACATGGGTACGAGGCTGAGGGGACTAAAACAAAATAAATAAATTATTCATTCCTCAATCCCAGCTGGCATTGAGGAATGAATGATTTATTTCTTTTGTTTTAGTCCCATCAGCCTCGGACCCATGTTGAATTTTAATATATCGAAATTGGTCTATTATCCAGCCATATTCGCTCCAAAACCGAGCTCGCGTCTAATCCCCAACCTGGAAGCGAGGCTACGGTTTGTTGAAATAACAAGAAACTAACCTTAAAAGGGATCGATGAAGGGTTGATGGTTCGTGATAAACTGATCCCTCTAAGCGCCAGAGGTACCTCAATATTGGAAGAACTTAGTACTGTAGCACCTTTTGTTGTGTAGGAAGTACTTGTTACGTCCCAAGATGACGATGATTGGGCAAAAATAATGTCTCCAGTTCGCGGACAAAATTTCAAATTCAACCTATTACAAGTTGGAGGAAAAACTCCAGCGTTCGGCCCACATTCTATACGGCTATCGTTGACCTTTATAACATCCGGTAGCACAGCTTCGTAAACATTTGACCCAGGCCCTGAAAATTCGTATTTGACATCGTGCACTCCTGGCGAGACCGCTGTGATTGTTATATTTACCTCATAAAGTTTGGACGGAGAATTTTTGTCAAAGCTAACGGCCACTTTCTTTGGATCAAACTTAACTCCATCTGACTGAAGCATGAACGTGACATTATCTTTTGCTGGAGAAAACTTGAAGGTTAGCGTGACACTTTGTTTGACATTTAGTCGAGGATATTCTGGTGTCACGACAAAGCCGACATCACAAAATGTCCCACGGTATCCGGTGAGGTCACAGTTACAAGTTGATTGCGTGGAACCAATGGGAATGCAGCGCCCTCCATTTTTACAAGGGTTAGGCATACAGATCTGATTGGCTGGTGAAACAGGTGGAGACACATTAAACCAGATATATCAAAATGCAATCAACAGGGAAAAAGTCAATTCGCCATGTACGTCTCTACTATGATTTAGCCTATAAATGAAAATTGACAAAAGTATGCGAGGAAAACTTTGGTTTAGTGGCTGCAACTCGTATAAGGTCAGTACTTTCAGTGCAGATTTATTAATGTTGTGCACCAAGCGACTAAAAACGGGAAATGACGTATATGAAAACAACTCTTTCTAGAAACAAAATTGAAAAAAGTTGCAAATTTGGTTAGGATACAAATACTCGGTCCAAAACGTTTGTTTCGTATTCTGTTATTATACCTGGCAATGTAATTTATACTAAACATACATAAAGAATTCTGTTTTGATATGATAGGCATTATTAAATTTTCAACCTCGAATATGGGTTTATAGCTAGCGTTCTGATTTGTTCACTCAATCTCGATTATCAGCTCATATACTTAATGACCTTCTATGGAAAGTGTTGCCGAGTTGGAAAAATTTGTGGATGAAGCGAAGTTAAGAATTTTCAAGTATCGAAGGCTTCAGAAAGCTCATTAGATTTAAGAAAACAATTATTTCATTCGCGCTTGTTGGATATGAGATGATTTATAGCCAAGGCGCCATCTCATATCCAAGGCAAACTCCTGGAATAATTGTTAAATATTCATTACCGAAGAAATATCACGTTTGAAGATCAGAGAAGTAGTTCAAGGCAGCCTTAACTTACCAACACAGCGTCCCGGGACTGGGGTCCATTCTCCTCCCGCTGAACAGGTTGTTTCTGCCGCGCCATTCAGAAAGAAGCCTGTTTGGCATCCCACAGTGCATTTCGAGTTATACGAGGTTCGGCAAGGTATGTTTATAAAGCCATTCAGGGGCGGCAACAGGTCATTGCAGTGTCGAACTAAAACAAAAATCAACATGGTGGATGATTAGATAATTGTTGTATTTTTGCACTTTTAGGGAGGAAAACATGCAGAGACGGAAGTCTCTAAGTTACTCTGTGTTGAATTTGTTCTAAAATGCTGTAAACTACTTAACTTTTTAACAAGGTTTAAGAAAGCAGCATTCATGCAGCAATAAGTCTTTTTATTTGATGTGTGTTTGTTGTTCTACCAGACTCTTCTGGTAACTACTGACTTTATTAAGGAGTATGAAACAGAGTTGGAATACAAAACTTTTACATGCAGAACATACATACGCTTGTTAAAATAAAACATGCATAAAATATGCATAGTGTATGTGAAAGTTAGTCTTCTCAGGACATGTGAAGTTTAGCTGTTGAGCTCGCGGATTTAATGTTGAAACGTTAATATTTTGTACTCAACTATATATTGCATTGTATTGTCATGTAAGCTATTGTATTGTATTGTATATTGTAATGTAGTGTAGTGTAATGTAATGTAATGTAATGTAATGTAATGTAATGTATTGTATTGTAATGTACTGTACTATACTGTATTGTCTTGTCTTGTCTTGTGTTGTTTTTAGTGTTCTATTGTTTTAATGTATTTTTTACTCATGTGTTTGATTGCATGCGTTATATTTTATTCAATCTTAATATGTATTAATAAACTCAGCTACACAATGCAGAGGGTCCTGAAGGGGGGAGGGGGTACCAATCCCATACCCAACCCATTTTCTTTTCGAAATTCCACTTCCCAATGCACAAATCCCGTTCCGACTAGAAGAATTGGGGCATTTTATTCCCATTTCCAGTAACCGAGTCCCAGTCCCAGTAACTTAAATCCCTTTTTCCCAGGGCAAAAACCAGCCAATCCCAACTTTAGAACTCTTAATGCGTGTTAAGCTTTGATTGGTTTCGCCTTTTACAAGTTGTCATAGTTAGCTGGCTACATTCCGCACCCACTCGTAAGATAAGCCTGCTCATATATTCTATTCATTTATGAAGATTTTCAGATGAAATTTGAGAGAGAAACAACAATAGGACACAGGGTCAGCATGAGACAGTGGGGAAAACATTTACAATTTAACATGAGCAGAAAAGCTAAGATACAGAAACTAACAATAAATATTGCAACAAGTACATACGCGACGCGTAAATAAATTCAAAATTGATGAGAAGAGCATAGGGTACGAAAAGCCATGAAGACGAGACACAGCTAGGGTTAGCACATACATGCAGTGGTAAGATTAGGGCGCCTACGTAAAGGACAGGTAATATGCCATGTGCGATATATTATCTACATCGAAGATGTTAATAGACTATTTCACAGTTTCAGAAAGGTAACCAAGCTTCTACATGAAACCGAGGCGAAGGTTGACCTCGCACAGTTAGAGAAGTGGAAATAATATACACGCTAATAAGTTTCTTTCTTATGATAATTGTTTCCATTTCTCTAACTGTGCCAGGTCAACCTTAGCCTCGATTTAATGTAGAGGCTTGGTTACCTTTCAGGAACTGTGAAATGGTCCATTAGGCGTTTATGAAAAAGACTTCTTAGAAGGCGTTTGAAGGTCGCGGTAGAGTTACAGGATCGGATCTCAATAGAGAGAGGATTCCAAAGAGGACAGACACGAACAAATTAAAAGTCACGAAAGGTAGAGGTACGTGCGGGAAGAAGGCGGAGGTCAAGACCGAGTTACGTTTATTAAGATGTATTTCATCGTGAAGACAACGAAAAAGAAAAAAGAAGTTCGAGATATTCATAGAAGAAGGAAAGAGGCAAACGTTTAAGGCGGATAAGTCTAGTTTTATAGCTTGCAGGCGGTTGGATGTTTTATTTTGCGCGGAAAACTCACAGGGCACAGCATTGCAGCCGCCTTCAATTTCGTGGTCGAGCGGCCATTGGGAGCGAGTGCTGTTGGAAGCTGTGAGTTTCCTGCGCTAAAATAACCTTTCAAACGCATGCAAGCAGGCTGTCGTGAGATTGAACACTCATGCAATATCCAAGATAAAATTTATATCTAGTTTTTTCTTACCTCTGCAGGAGGTCGTTGAACCACTCCACTTTAAATTAGAATTACAAAAACGATTCGTTGAGCCGACCAAATCATACCCGGATTGGCAAGCAAATGTGCACCTATCTCCTGTTGAAAACCCTGAACAGTTCATTTGTCCTCGCAAGGGCGGTTGTATGGGAATACAAACTTTGCCTGTTAATCGAGACACATTTGTGATTAGAAAATTTTACGTGTGTCACTGCCGCTCGGTTATATAGTTTTGCACACTCACAATATTTTATATAGGCCGCGTCTTAGGTTGGACTTGAAAACAAAAACTATAAACACACTCAAACTGTGCATGGCACGACATCATCAGACCACAAACACTTTTGTTCATACATACATTTTGTTCCTTGAGTTCACACTCCTTTTCTATTTGGCTATTCGGCAGGCGCGAAGCGCGAATCCAATTTGTTTAATCGCAAGTAATGGTAACAGACTGAATTGAACGAACACGAAATCCCTATTATTAGTTTATTACAATAATTACAATTTCCGAAAACTAAACTGAAAGACAAAATCTTTGCGTCCATTTACAATGTTATTTTACAATATTCCAGGAAGAAATTATTTTTATTTTCAGTTACGAACAACCAAAACCGGAAATAGACAAGCGGGATTGTTTAATTGCTGATTGGTCAGAAGTCCTGAAGCCCAGATTGTGATTGGTTCATTCAACTGCCCGATAACAAGTAGCCGATAACAGAGTTTTGTTATTGGATAGTTTTCCAAGAAGATTAGGTTAAAATAGATTTCATAATGGGCCAATCAGATTTGAGGTTATCATTGTTATTATAATTTTTATTACTATTATTATAAAGAACCAAAGAGCCTCGCCAGAAACTAAAGCAGACTTCAACGATGTACTAACGTTCAAAATATTAGTTTCATGATGCCCACCTCTACAACTATGTCCGTCTGGGGCGAGTACGAAGCCAGGTCGGCAGGTACAGTAATAACTTCCGATTATATTCACACATCCCTGTGAGCACGAGGGAGGGCCAAACAGACACTCGTCAAAATCTGTTGAAGAAATGAAAAATATTGATAATTACAAAGCATTTTTTCAAATGAAACACTACTTTTATTTGACATTTTATAACAAAAATAAACTTTGATGTTTCCATAAAGCAGGCAATGAATCCAATCAGGCTTCATTTATTATCGTACCTTAGAGCTAAAAAATTTCTCGGACAACCCTACGTCCCCTTCTCCTCCCCCCATGAGTTCCTACTGAGCTCCAAAGATTTGACCGTCTCTCTCTCTGTTTACTTTTTTTAAAATTGATACCTAAGCTAATACGGGAATAATTTAAAATGCGTAGAGCTAATAGAATAAATAAATAAAACCAAACTCAACCTGGTTCCCAGGGCTCCTCCCTTGGCTTCTGGATTTGGGCAGGGGAAGACCCTGGCATCGGCCAGCCACATGATCAACAAACACCCAGAAATTGTGGTTACGTAATATATTAGCGTAAAAATTGTCATTAGCATGATTACTATTCAAAATAGCGACTGTATGTGACAACAACCAGAATATTTGAAATCACTTCGATAAGTTGAGATTTCATAGAATAATTTAAACTTTCCAAATTTTAACTTTAAAAAGTTAAAATTTGGAAAGTTAAGTGTCTTGAGGGGCAAGACGTAGTTGGCGTTCTACCTACTGGATTCGGGAAGTCATACTTGCCCCCAAGCCTCCCAGGCCAAGGCAAAGGGAGAAGCCTTGGGAACGAGTTGCAACCAAGCTTGCTAATTGCCCTCTCTGCAGTCAAAAACTGAAATACGAGAACATAGCTCACTGAGGTCGGGCCGCAAGCATCTAAAGGCTCTCTCTTTATGTATAAACAGAGGTTACAGACTCATACACAATAGGCCTTTCTCACGCGAGCATGACATTGTAAAATATTCCATTTTTCGAAAATCAGAATTCATCATCAAATTTGTCACATCAATAATAGTAAAAGTGCAAAGTTTCGATGAGAGTGGTCTAAAATGGGGGAAGATATGAATATTTGAAGCTAATTGTTTTTGTGGAATTTTTGCAACAAAATGTATGTGTTAAGCATGATAACGAGACTTGCAGGGCATGCAATGCCCTTCCACCATACATTTCTTTGTAAAATTTCTCAGATTTAAAAATTAATTTCTTTGCGAATTTGGGGCTAGATTTCTGGAAATTGGTAGTTTTAGTAATACAGATGTGACGTACTTGATAATAAATTTAAATTCCTTTTTTGAATAAATCAAACATTTCCTTGTGTAACGTTAAGCGTGAAATGGGTCTATTGCACTCGCTTTACGTCCCATGTACGACCTCGGAGCAAACACCACAGCCAGATGGAATAAGGCGGGAGTTGATTTTGCTGAAAAACCGGAGTACCTGGAGAAAAACCCTTGGAGTAACCCGTGTGAAGAGCCAAGAATTTGATCCTGACCGCACTGGTGGGAGGCACGTGGATTACCACCCGACTATCCTTACAACCTCGTTCCCAGGGCTTTTAAAGCCCTGGGAACCAAGTTGCTATCCTTACTCACCCTCTAACCAGTATACTCACCGTAACACGTTTTTTTGTCGGGGCCGAGAACATATCCTGGCCGACAAAAGCAATCGTAACTTCCCACGGTGTTGTTACAGATCTGAGAACACCCTGCCGTCCCCTCCAGGGCACATTCGTTAACATCTGTAGATGAACCAACAAAAAGAAAGAATAAGAAGGCTGTAATAGAAAAAATATACGCCTAAAAAGCGCACTAAAGCCCGGGGCCTGGGTCATCAGCTGGGCGCTAACAGTCATCAGTCATTAATTTGTTGTTATTCCTTTGTAAAATGTTAGGACCGAAATTTTTGGAACATCATGACTTATGGAAAATCTAAAGTCATAAATATGACGCTAAAACAATAAGTCAGTCAACGTTTAAAGCTTGAAATAAAACTCTGCTGGGCCTTTTGTCCTCATTTTTGTTTACAATAACAGCTGTAATTAGAACAAGCGTCTGGTCTCACATATCTGTAAGATTAAATCTTACACATTTCGTCGACCTCAACATTAAATATTTGTTTGTATCAGACTTCTTTTGTAAACACCAGTCTAAACATACAAAGTATATTTTTTGGCATACAAGTACGATTGAAGTAAGATGCAAAAGGAATGTGATGTTCAAAACAATGCAGTTTACATAAAATATGAATTTAAAAAAAAAAGAAAAAGAGAAGAAACC
>JAOCNB020082306.1:0-12123 GCA_026546465.2 Palythoa caribaeorum | reverse complement strand
AAAGTTTGAAAAGCTATTATATTCATTATTATGTATAAAATTGAAAAGTTGAAATATGTAATGAAAAGTATTAAAATCAAATAAGAAAAGAAACGTGAGAAAATTTAAAATATGTACATGGTATATGCAGCGAGCCCAGTTGCAGTAGCTTCTGCATGGTGCTGCTGCTGATAAGATACATTTCAGATTTACATTTGTTGCTTTGGATTTTTTTAGCCTTGTTGTCGACCCTGAAATTTGTCTTCTCTTCTTCAACCTCGTAAATTATGTTTATCCTGTCAGTTTCTTTGAAATGAAATGGATATGGTGGCAGGTATTGTGCGCCTGCTGGCGAAGCTTTTCTTTTATCTTGAGCTCTTTCAAGTTTTCTTCAAAATTTTGATTCCCGCTTCACGTGTTTCCAGTTGTTTTAGTAAATCTATCTTTTCCATATGAAGCACTTGAATCACATTCTTCTGTGTTCTTCTAATTCTTTCTCTTTTCCTGCGTTCTGTTTGGCTAGAACTGTTACTTTCATAGGGAAAGCATGACGGTGCAATGAGAACGTAAAGTTAATACCCATAAAATTAGCTTGGTAAAGTAAAACAAGAAAAATATGTAAATAAGATCCCCAGTGTATAATTAAAACCTCAAAACAAATAATGAGTATCGCCATTTCTTGTTATTAGGTAATTAGATTCAAATAAAGTTTGAAAAGCTATTATATTCATTATTGTGTATAAAATTGAAAAGTTGAAATATGTAATGAAAAGTATTAAAATTGAATAAGAAAAGAAACGTGAGAAAATTTAAAATAATTTGTAGATGGCATATGCAGCGAGCCCAGTTGCAGTAGCTGCTGCTGCTGCTGATAAGATACATTTTGGATTTACATTTGCTGGTGTGCATTTCTTATCCTTGTTGTGGACCCTGAAATTTGTCTACTCTTCTTCAACCTCGTAAATTATGTTTATCCTGTCAGTGTCTTTGAAATGAATATGGTGGGAGGTATTGTTGCGCCTGCTGGCAAAGCTTTTCTTTTATCTCGAGCTCTTTCAAGTTTTTGTCAAAATTTTTGATTCTCTGTTCACGTGTTTCCAGTTGTTTCAGTAAATCTGTCTTTTCCATCTGCAGCACTTGAATCACATTCTTCTTTGTGTTCTTCTAATTCTTTCTCTTTTCCTGCGTTCCGTTTCGCAAGAACTGTTATTTTCATAGGGCAAGCAGGAGGGTGCAACGAGAACGTAAAATTAATACCCGTAAAATTAACTTGGTAAAGTAAACCAAGAAAAATATGTAAACAAGATCCCCAGTGTATAATTAAAACCTCAAAAGAAATGAGTATCGCCACGTTTTGTAATTAGATAATTAGATTCAAGTAAAATTTGAAAAGTTATTATATTCATTATTTTGTATAAAATTGAAAAGTTGAAATATGTAATGAGAAGTATTAAAATTGAATAAGAAAAGAAACGTGAGAAAATTTAAAATAATTTGTAGATGGCAAATGCAGCGAGCCCAGTTGCAGTAGCTGTTGCTGCTGCTGCTGATAAGATACATTTCAGATTTACATTTGTTGCTGTGCATTTTTTTATCCTTGTTGTTGACCCTGAAATTTTGTCTTCTCTTCTTCAACCTTGTAAATTATGTTTATCCTGTCAGTGTCTTTGAAATGGATATGGTGGGAGGTATTGTGCGGCTGCTGGCGAAGCTTTTCTTTTATCTCAAGGTCTTTCAAGTTTTCTTCAAAATTTTTGATTCCCTCTTCACGTGTTTGCAGTTGTTTCAGTAAATCTGGCTTTTCCATCTGCAGCACTTGAATCACATTCTTCTTTGTGTTCTTCTGATTTTTTCTCCTTTCCTGCGTTCTGTTTCGCTAGAACTGTTGTTTTTTCTTAGGGCAAGCAGGATGTTGCAACGAGAACCTAAAATTAATACCCGTAAAATTAACTTGGTAAAGTAAAACAAGAAAAATATGTAAACAAGATCCCCAGAGTGTTTCATGAAAACCTTAAAAGAAATGAGTATCGCCACGTCTTGTAATTAGATAATTAGATTCAAGTAAAGTTTGAAAAGCTATTATATTCATTATTATTTATAAAATTGAAAAGTTGAAATATGTAATGAAAAGTATTAGAATTAAATAATAAAAACGTGAGAAAATTTAAAATAATTTGTAGATGGCAAATGCAGCGAGCCCAGTTGCAGTAGCTGCTGCTGCTGGTGCTGATAAGATAAATTTCAGATTTACATTTGTTGTTGTAGATTTTTGATCCTTGTTGTCGACACTGAAATTGTTCTGGTCTTCCTCAACATCTGTTGCTGTGCATTTTTTATCCTTGTTGGTGAGCGCAAGTCAGTGGCGTAGCCAGGATGCAAACTTTCGCCCAGACAATCTGGCCACTCCCTTCTCCCCCCCCCCCCCCAACACAATTTTTATAAAAATATATTCAACATTGGCAGGAAAGAGTATAACTAGAAAGGAGCGATTCGATGATCAATTGCCTGAATAAACTTTATTTCTCCATATATTCAACTGTGATGTTTGACACGTTCTCGACCTCCTGTAGCACCAGCTACATTAACTCACTGCATAAAATTGGTATGCTGAGCTAGTAACTTCTCCCAAATTATAATTTCAGCCGTTAAGGAAAAGCCAAACGCTGCATTACGGACAAAAATAGATTTATATCCTTGGGAAATCGGTATGTCAATCCTTTTCTTAATTAACAAAACGAAAGCAAAAGATAGTTCAGATAAATTTAAAACAGCAGCTCGAGGCGCCTTGGTGAGGCTGCAGCAAACTCGTTGATGATCTCTTCCGAATCAACATCAACATCATGCTTGTGAATATGCATGAGTGCAAGGCCATTGAGCCGCTCCTCCTTCATGGTCGATCGCATGTAGGTCTTCAGTCTCCCCAGAGCACTAAAAGACCTTTCCGCTGTCGCAGTGGTTATTGGAAGAGTCAGGAGTACCGTGAAAGCTCTGGAAATGTTCGGAAACTCGTGTGGTTTGCACTCTTCCAGAGTCTCGCGTAAAGTGGCGGGTAGATTGTTTGCCTTCTCCCATCTGCTCTTCCAACGCATGCACTCGCTCTCTCTAAGCTGCTGCAGATCTTCGGGGATGTCAGCATTGTAAGGCGTGAAGATGTCATCAACCGTTGTTGTAGCTGGTGACCACTTGCCTACATTACGTGGCAAAAGGCAAGAGATTCTAAATAGCGGCCCAGGTTTGATAAGGCGGTCATTCAACTCTGCAAGTAAATGGTCAAGGAAGGGGAAATACAAACCACGCTTGTAGTACTCGCTGGCTGAGGTTGAAGGGACATTTCCACGATGCTGTTGTCTGCCAGCAATTCGAGGCCTGTTAACTGCAACGTCATGCTTCTCAGCAATAGAAACAGCATCCTGGTAGAGTTTCTCCCACGACTCATCGTTCCTCTCCTTAGCAAGAGCTTCAATAACTGTTGTAGCTTGTTGGTGGGCTTGCAACAAGTCTATGTCAACTGTTTGCAGATATGTTGTAAGAGGAACAATGAATTGCAGAAGCCATTCACAAGCAACGAGAGCCATTATGAACTCAAACGATAGAATAATGTTCAAGAAACATCTTGCCTTTGAGTCCTTAATGGTGTGCAGAAACTCAAGTGCTTTGACCACCACATCAAAAGATGCCTTGAATGTTGATAAGGAATCAGCACGAGCACTCCACCGAGTCTCACAGAGTGTACGTAGCTTCCTCCTCTTGCCCATTTCTTCTCTTGCGTCAGGTGTCTCAGATAGCATTTCTTGAAATTGAAACTGGCGTTTTGCTGAGTAGGAGAAGGAGAAAGCAATTTCCTGCACTTTGGTCATCATGTCCTTTACTATGCCATCATCACAGCCATGGACAATACACAGATTCAATGCATGCGACTGGCAATGGATATAAGCAGCATTTGGATGCACTTGACACACTCTCGCTTGTACGCCCTGACGGACACCTGACATATTGGAAGCTCCGTCATAGCCCTGCCCTCTCAATTTGCCACTAGTAGTGTCCACCTTGTAGTCATCAAGAGCTTCCAACAGGAGATTTGCAATCACCTCACCAGTCGTCCTGCCAGGGGCCTCTTTAAACCCGAGGAACTCTTCCTTCACCTGCACATCTCCATTCTCCGCCCTGTGCACGTACCGGACACAGATGCATACCTGCTCAAGTGTTGCAGTGTCAGTTGCCTCATCTGCTAGAAGAGAAAAGCACTGCGACTTGTTACACTCTGCAACTATTGCATTTCTCACTTTCTTTCCGCACAGCTCGATAATTTCGTTCTGCACTTGAGGACTTAGATATGTGGCATTTCTAGGAGCTTTCTGCAAATGAGATTGTAAAATGCTGTTTGATGCAGCAACACGCTTAAGCAAAGCCATGAAATTACTATCTTCAGGGGTATGACCACGGATTGCAATGTTTTGTCTCCCGAGCATGATTAAATTCTCAATTATTTCCTTTAAAATGACCCGATTTCTTTCTATTTTTTCTCTTCTTGCCGTCGACACAACGCTGATGATATCTTTATTCTGAGTCATTGATCGAACAAAATTCGCAGCATCTGAAGCAAATTTATGATGGGCACTATTTATGTTCAAATGACGAGTGATTAAATGTGACAGGTTCTTCCAGTCATTCTGCCCATCTTCTTTGCAAAAGCTGTCACCAGACCCCTGCCCAAACATGCAGCACACGGCACAGAAGACAGAATCTTTTGAAATTGAGTACCGTATCCAAGGATTGGACTTTAAAATTTTGCAGTTCAACTTTCTCTGTTTTCCAGAAATATTATGAGAAGGGAAACGATAGGTATCCCAGCCGTTTGGGCATTTCGACCCTTCAAGGAGAATTTTCAACTTCGTATCTTCTCTGGTCTCCTTGAAAGCCGTGGTTGCAATGTCAACATATTCTGGGAATGGAGGTTGAGCAATGATGTTAGGAGTTGCAGAGCTGCTAGCATAGACATTGGTAACTTGCTTGTCGGCCGAAGGAACAGTTTCCAGCTCATTTTGCTGATTAGGAGCATCGCTGTCAGCTCTTACCTTTTTCGTAAAAAACATAGCGATGTCTGCTGAGGCCGATTTAGACCGTTTTGAAGCCATAAGAACTGACCTGCGTACACCAAGTGAACCACAATTAACTTATTAAGGAAAAAAGGTAAATATAAAACGCTCCAATTAAGCCAAGGGTTCCGGCTACTTAATCGCATACAGTTCAATGTTGTACTGTAGCAACTTAAAAAAAGTTTTAAAAGTTGATATTTGCTTTGTCGCTCACAAACACATTTTAAGTACATGTATCGTTTACACAGTTGAGAAAAAGTGATAAAAGTGCTTCATGACAAGAATAGCATTTGCGCAATTCAACCAGAAGCGTTTGTCTAGTAATTTGAGCAACTTTTCCTTGACCTCCTTGACCCAATCGTCTGGTTGAAACATTTTGAAGAAATTATAACTCAAATTACTTTTTAAGAACAAATTAGAAATAATAAATTGATTCTTTCATTGACCTTCAGTAGGGCCGTTTCAGTTGCTTCTCGTTACTTTACTCTTGAATTAGAAAATCGGATTTAAAACGTTTCTTGTCACAATGTGCTGTACATATACATCACGGCATGTAAGTGCAGCTCGAACTGAATCAATTCAGCACTATAGCTACTTACCGTACGTCTTCGAGCTCAAAGCCAAAGTCAGCAAACTTGTTAATTTGACTTTCGATTTACAGCCAGCTTAATATGAAAACAAAGAAATGAACTTCTTATTAGTTGTCCTTTTTCTTAAAACTTCTGTTCAATGAGAGACGATTTCAGACCATCACTTGAGTAATAGCTGCCGATCCGGCGGGAAACTTTGCTCGCACGTGCACGTATGTGTACAGATGACGTAGGCAACTGTCTGGGGCCGTGAACTGACTGTTTGAAACGTTAATAATTAGCCTTGTCGACTTAGGCCTTTCTCAATCGTCCAACTTCACAATCAGCGGTGGAGGTCGAGCTTTATAGTTTCTTCCTTTGAATTATTCTTCAGTAAAAAAAATTTTCTAGGTCAAAATAATTTGTAGGCCCGGGCCTACAGGCCTATGGGCTGGCTACGCCACTGCAAGTGAAGAGATTCTGGTGCTTCCACATTAACTTTGGTGTAATCTAGAAGAACCCTTGTTTTGGGATATGAACCTTTAAAACTTTCTGGCATGGAACTATCTACCTCCTCTCTTTGAGACCATATTGGCAGAGTAAAAAACTGAAGAAACATAAAATTATTTATCCAGGTACACACAGTCCTTGATACTGTGCTTTCATCATAGTTAAAGAGCTAACGACAGTGAAGATTTGAAAACTGGTCTTCAGCACTCATTGACCTTGCACTGGGTCTCTGTGATCCCGCCCCATTCATCTGCACATTCTGCCCTTTGTCTCCCGGCCTTAAGAGAGTGTAGCACGCTCGAAATCTACGTTAAAAAGGCATTTGCCGAGTAATGTTTTTAGAAATTTTAACTCAAACAAGCAAACTTATTAATTGCTAGATCAGAAGTGATACAATTTGAAAAAGTAAGGCAATCGAACGGAGGGAAATGAGTGACAATTAGATAAACAGACAGCGTAAATAGCTACAGTCACAAACGTTTTAAAGGTCAAGGGCAAAGCTCTGTCACATCAAGCCTGGTTTCCATGTTAGTCAAAATCACGCGTGACCTTATTACATTTGGTCTATTGGTTTTTTCTTTTGTTCATTTCTATTCACTTGCATAATATAATGTGTGACTTGCAAGGTTTCTTCTGCCATTTCTGTTTGCTCTTATCTGTCGGGCAGGGCTAACCTGACTATGGCATCTGACAGGGGTGGAATTTGGTGGTTTGACTTGGACTGTTGTCTTGGTTGGAAGTGCTGGTCTGGCTTGGACTGTTGACCTGATCGGAACCGCAGGCCAGGCTTGCAATTGCACTGTTGACCTGGTTGGAACTGCTGGCCTGGCTTACAATTGGACTGTTGACCTGGTTGGAACTACTGTCTGGCTTGGATTTTTCACCTGCTTGTAACTGCTGGTCTGGCTTACAGTTGAACTGTTGACCTGGTTGGAACTACCGGTCTGGAGGAGGAATCCTTCATTTTTTTGGATTTCTTTTTTTTTCGGACTTTTCTTGTGACGTACTAAGCAGCTTTCTTTCCTTCTTATTCCTTGTTTCCCCTTAAGGTTTTTCAGACACAAACCCCTTTAATGACAGATGGTCAACCTTTTTAAGAATACCAAATTCCCTAAGCTGCTCTTCGGTGGCAATGGATATTGCACAAAAGTTCATTTGGAGAAAACGAAGCAAAAAGTTACTACAGGCAGTACTGCTCTTCTTAGAAGATCTATACATGCATCGATCGACGCAAAGTTTGCACAATTAGTTTTCTCTTTTATTCATTTCTGTTCAATTGTATAGTGAAGTATAATGCGAGACTTGGAAGGTTTCCTCTGCCATTTCTCATTTAAAGGTTCATCATCAATTGGTCCTTGTGTCTCCAGAAATGTGTGCATCACAGTCCGTATCACATCCAGATCGTGACAAACATTTCGTGCTTTCCGTAATGCATTTCATGTTTTCGTCCATGATTTGAAGGACTTTGGGCAGCTCGTGGCAGCATTTGCTTTCTTTCCCTTTTCTCAATGGTATACAGCATGCACTGGCATCAGAGGCACAAAAAGATTTGGTGACCATCCATGGAGTTTGGTGTTTTGAGTGTGGCTCCACATTATGTAAACAGCATCAGGATGATTTACCTTTTGTGGCCTTATTGACACATTCATATAAGAACGATTAATGAATGATCCATTGATTTCTGGATAAACAGAGTTATTTGGAGGCTAGTCACGTTAGCCAATGCCATGATATGCCACATATTTGAGTACTTGTTTGATTTAATGGTGGAGGCATTGCCATCTTTGAAGCCAGTCTTTTGACATTCCTCTGTAGGTTTGCCTTTAGCTGTTGCAGATGTATCGAAATTTCACTTGGAAAAAGGGTTAGGGCTCCTACGTCTTGAAACCCTTTGGAATTGGGATTGAAATCGTAAAAGATGTGCAGATCACATAGCAAAGTCTTGAATGGTCAAAACAGAACGTAAATCTGTGTCTGTGTTCATATAATAGTATGATAATGATAACTATAAATAAACGTCTTTAGTAAGTCTCAGATAACATGTACATATCTTGAGTTACAAACTACAAGTTTACACTATACAACTGAACACAATGCAAATTCTAAACTATAACACTATGAGAAGTAACCTGAAGAAAAATGTTTTCAAATTTTTGTTAATACTAACCTCAATTTGTACAACTGGACATGTTAGCAGATCTGTGAGGGTCACTGCATGCTATAACTAAAAACAAATATGGAACAGAAGTTATATAGGAACAGCAATGCAATAAAACTATTAGAACGATCGGTGTTCATAGCTAGAAATTTAAAACGTTTAAAACGATTTAGAAAGATAGTAAAATTTTGGATCGCCTTCAACGGTCTTCTTCAGGGAATGATAATTTCTGGCAAATCACAGAATTCTAATAAGCTAGGATGTTATTGTTCATTGCCCCCTTAGGGAGGCAACCAGTGATGCGTAAACCCTTGGGAAGGGTGCTCAACATGCGGAAACCGGCCACGATATATATCCCAATTATGTGAGCAGCAAGAACAAAAGACTGTTTCTGGAATCTAACTTGAATTAATGTGGATAAAGAATTTTCATCACCGTAGGAATTTGAAAAAGGTGATGTTTTGAGCGTTAGCTCTTTATCAGATGCATTAGGATCTAATACATTTGTGCACAGTGTCTTGGTTGGGCTTGTAGCATTATTGTATTTGGCATTTGTTTTTGAAAACTTCAAATTTGATTGTTATGAGCTGTTCAGGAACAGCATTTGTCAGCGTTTCCAGAGTGGTAGTGGAGTTGGTTGGTACTGTGACTGGAGCAAATGCACTTTCCTCACATAATACTGTGAGTAATTTTAGTATCTTAATTTACGACGATGTCCTTTGTTGGAGAATTTAGGTTTATTTTGAATTTGTTTTCTTTACTAGGGCCTTCTGTTCTTGCAACCTTGCCATTGCAATTTTTAGGAGAGAGCATACAAATCTCAAATTTGTATGTATGTGGCAGTTGAAATATTTCTTTAAACCACTTATATTCATAGGGATCATGTTTGAGATGTAACCAACTAGGTACTTTACTTCATAAGTTTCAGCAGAGACATCAGTAAAATTTCGAATATTATGTTAGAACTGAGTATATGTAAAATCATCAAAAAAGTAACTTTTGCCATTTTCTTTTGGAGCTCTTTCATTGTGACATATGCAATTACACTTAAATTAGATGGGAATTATCGAATTAGTAGATTGATCACCTGTTACGATACCAGCAGCTGTTTCCAACTCTAACTTATCTGCACCTGAAAAAAATACAGAAAAAAATTGTTATCAGTGGATAAGTACATATATCAGAATATTTAACAAGAATATAAAAAACAAAGACAACAAAAAGACTTCATTAAAGAAACAAAGTGTAGGAGAATTTTACGGTGCATTTATATTTAAATTGGAGATCTAAAAGGGAGTAGCCGTAGAAAGTATCTCTGCTCAGTTAATAGAACACCAACAGCTTCCTTTAAAGGTAGCTTACACCACTCGTTAACTATCCACATAGGGCAGAGTCTCACCATACATAGAGCATGGATGGATACTGGTAAATCAGAAAAAAACATGATATTACACAGGACGGTAGTGTATCACTAATGGAGGGGACCACTAGAGTTGCAAAATTGTACAATTATAGCTATTGGTCAATCTGGTGGTTGATGAACATTTTCACAGAATATCAATCACAGTTCCAGTTGCTCCGTTACAGAGACCTACAGAAGCCCAGAAATTGATTTTCAATATTACTTTAACTCCTTTGGCTAAGAAAATGGTTGGTTCTTGTCCTGACATTTCATCAGAAGTCATGGTTTTTGCAATTATGGAAGAATGGCCCGCATTGATATTGACAACATGCTCCTGAGATTTAATGAGTTAGTAATGATTACAGTTTGCAATTTCTTCATTGCTGTAAAACAAGCTAATGGTATCATTAAATTCAAATTTGTCTGGTATATTTGATGGTTGACGAGACAATAACAACTGCCAGCCTTCATATGTTGATTCAACTCTTCGGAGTCTTAAGTGTTGTTGTTCTTTCTTCTTAAGTTAAACAACTTTGTTAAACATTTTGTAAGTTTTTCTGTATTAATAGCTTCAATATATTGGTCTAACTCAGATGCATCAATAACAGTAGTCTCATATTTGGAATTTTGAGTAAGGAAACCATTCAAGGCAGTTTTAGTCAAGTCACACAATCCTGGATCATTTTAAATTGAGCAGTGCCACGACAATGAATACTACCTCTATCCAGGTATTGAAATCGATACCAGTGCCATTATGCATCATTTTCGTTTTTTTTTCTTTTTCTACTGCCAGTTTTACCGCGGTGGTCTTTAATCATCTGTTTACTGAAAACGCCGCTCAAACTGAACCGTAACCTTAAGAAAGATTGAATGTGTTCCATGTATAAGTTCCCTCAGCAGTGTTGAAGGTATATAGGCGGTCTGCAGCATTGTTAAGCTGCAATCTTTCGTGGGGGAGTTGTTGAGCTACTGCATTGTCTTCGACAATTGAACCATGTTTTTCACAAAAAATGTGAAATACAAAGCAAGCATACAAAATGTCTGGGACAAAGACCAATACCATGTCTATGCGCTTGTTAAGGATTTGCCACCTGGCTTTAAGTCTGCCAAAGGCACATTCGATAGGGTTTCTTGCAGCTCTAAACATAATATTAAAGATCACCTCTTCATTGTTCCTAGCATTTGCAAACTTTCATGCAGTAGGGTAGTGGGTAGGCTCGATCTGCAATTGAAATAACTGACACTGTTTCACGATTAGGAAGAATTTCTTTGAAGAACATGGGCAGTTTTTCCTCCCTCAAGTCTATTGACTCTAGAATCACCAAAGACCCTTGCATCGTAAACACTGCCTGGCCATATAACTTCTATGTCGATGAATCTCCCTCTCCAATCAGACACTGCTTGTACAGTTATGGTGTACTTCTGTTTGTAATTGAAAAAGTTGTGTGGATTTTCAGAAGGCTGCGGAATGGGTACATGGTTTCCGTAAATCAACCATTTCTCTGTCCGTCTGAGATAATCTTATGTTATAGTTTATAAAAGGTAAAACTATATACAAATGGTCAAAAAACAAACGTTTTCGAAGGTCTCAGTTGTATAGGTTAAGCCACGATTGTTCTGTACGACCAGATCGTCGCCATACTCTCCCTCTAAATACTTGTCTTCACATGTGCCTCAGTGGAGTTACAGCAATACCATATTGATTTGCTACATTCACACCAATTCTCTGGACCCAACGTCTTTCAAAGATAAATAGGTCAGCATTAGACTGCATAGCTGTAATTCTGCTGCTAAAGATGCTAAAGAAAGGAAAATCGCGTTTACCGCCAGAACGTGTTTTCTATACCCACTATATTTGTTAGTATACATGCTCAGCAACTGCGCAATATTATTTTGATACCCCACCCAAGTATCCCAGGGTGCATGTGAAAGAAAGTCTTTCTTAACCATGGGTACCTGGGGTACCTCACCTACCTGGGGTGCCCCATGTCCATGTGAACTGGCCCTTAATCAAATTGAACTATATCACAATGTAAAAATAAGCGAATTTGGCAACAGATACAAACATAAAACAAATATGTTGCTGGTTATTATGCAGTAGACTATTTTTATAAGAAAAAGGCCGGCGAGAATAAAATTTTTCATTCAGTCCGTAAGATTAAACTTTTAGCTAAATGAACGTGCAAAATCAATCTAGCCGAAAAAGTGAACAGTAGATGAACTTTTTTCTTACCATTATTTCAAGGAACTACCAATAATCTTAAAGTGAATGTTAAGTTTCAGTGTGCAATAATTGCCACAAACTGAATATTGAATCAGATTGAGTGTTCACTTTAGGTTTCATTTCTTGAATAAAAAGCATTTCGTAAATTAAGCATTCAAATTTCCCACGACATTTCTTTAGAATGG
>JAOCNB020082260.1:0-12126 GCA_026546465.2 Palythoa caribaeorum | reverse complement strand
ACTCCTGAGAATATTTTCATTCAAGCTAAAAATAGAAAATCTGTGGCGCTCGTTTCTGTATTTCTATGGTTTTTTCCCTGGCGAAATTTGTTTACAACTTTCATGATCCAAAGGTCAAGAAAAACCACCTGGAGGGTCGAATATACACGAAGAGCTCAGTACTAGTGAAGATTAAAGTGACTGACACAGGCAACCCAGTGAAGACTCTGTAGAGTCTCTTGTTCTTCATCTAAGTTGGCACCCACTGCATCCCTCATTCGTTCCAGAAGCACGCGATTAAAAAACTTTCCAGGCACTAACAGGAGACTTATTCCTAGGTAATTTTCGCACTTGCTTAGATCTTCTTTCTTTGGGATTTTCACAAGGTGGACCTCTTTCTAATCCTATGGGAACACTTCCTGGATCCAGGTCTTCTTGAAGAGGTAGTGGAACTAGAGTGCAATTTGGGCATTGGCTGCTTTCAGGCTTTCTGCATGGATACTGACTCTGGACCTGCTGCCTTTCAATTTCTCTGTACTTTGATGGCTTTTATGATCGCTTCCACTGTTGGGGGCTCAGAGCTGATGGATTGGTCTGTGTCTGCTGGCTTGATGCCCTGGGGGATTTTCAGGAGCTGGGCTGCTTAGTAAACCCTTGAAGTACTCTGCCAATCTCTCCGTTTATTTGTCTTTCTTAGAGACAACATTTCCCTCTTTGTTTCTGATGGGACAGTTGGCCTTCCACCTTCTTCCACTAAGCTTCTTTGCCGCTTCATATTTTCCTGTGCTGCTGCCTCAGCTGCTTCTTCTGCAAAATCGTTTACGTACCTGCGTTTGTGATGATCCTCTTCACTTCTTGGTGTGGTTCTGTGTACACCGCTTGTGCAGCTGCCTTTGTTGCCCATGTACGGCTGATGTTTAGAACTTCCTTCTTTTTCCTCCTCTCATCTTCAAGTTTCTTCAGAGTCGTAGGTGTCGTCCATTCTTTGTGTGTTCTTGATTTCCCAGTACTTCCTCACAGGTGTCAGTTATTGCAGTTTTTAAGGTCTCTCATTCCTGATGAAGGACGTCTGTGTTCTCTTGTTCCAAGACCTTAAAGCGGTTACTGAGGATCACATTGAACGTTTTTAAGGAAGTGCATGATGGTTAAACTTCTTGCGCTGTGGAGGTGGCCGCCTCCGTTTCTTCAGTTTCAGACACAATTTAGCAGTCAGTAAATGATGGTCTGTGGCTCCATCTACTTGTTTTACAGTGACAGATTTTTATAGATTCTGCAACAACATAGTATTTCATACCCGGTCGTTGCCATAGACCTATTCATAAATGGCGGCGATTTTAACATTATTTTGTCTACAATGAAATTAGCCATACTAGCCTCGTTTTGGATAATATTCATTTGAAAGTTTAACTCAAGAACGAGGCTAGTAGAGCTAAATTGAATGGAGGTAAAAGAATATCAAAATTGACGCCATTTTCAATAAGGTCTAAACAGTTTTACACCCTTGTTTCCAGGGCTTACTCTATCGATCTCCCCGCCTTCCAGAGAAAATCCCTGGAACGAGGTTGAATCGTAAAAAGTTTTAGAAATTATTACGTTCGCTCGACCAACTAAAATGTTTTGAATTTCTAGGCAGCTCTTCAACCAAATCCAGCTGCTTTTCATGTTGTTTATTAAACTGTTTTTCAGCCCCTGTATAGCTGTTGCGGTGGCAAAAGAAAATATACTCAAAGAGTCCGTTATTCACTTATTATTTCGCTTTAAACTTTTCAAAGTATCATATTTTTCCGTATCCAAAACTGGCTTTTGATTGGCTACCTGTATTAAGTCTCTTGATCATTGACAAATCATAAGTCTTGGCCGGTTTATAACATCTTAATTGCCAACCATGTTCAATTAACTATTCAATCAGAATAGAGTTTATTCATTGATATTATTAAATTTGTAAATCTATATATTCATGATACTTATCTTTGAAAGATTTTAAGCAACAAATTTAGACGAGCTTTAATAGTATACATTATTTACTATCTCATTTACTATCCCTTCATAATTGATTAGAGAATTCTTGAATCTCTTGCACTGGATCCTAGACCGAAAGTGATCCCTAATGTTTCCCTAAAATGCTAGAAATCGAATCGAGAGTGAACCTACTTTCAGCTACTGAAGTCAGTGTCGTACGATCATGTTCAATAATTCATAATTTCTTATGAAATAATTTAAAATTTAAAATCAAGTCGAACCTGACTCGCGCCAAAAACTAATTGAAGCTGCAATTTTCATTTTTTCTTTCTTGGTTTTAAGAAGGATTATCTTCTCTTGTATTGCTTCATCAAAATTAAGATTTTTCAATGAAACTGAAAACTGAAGTAATTTTTAGGAAGAACGCCGGGATAAAAAATGATTTTCTACAAACGATCCAGGCTGTTCGGTCCTTTACAAGGAGTTATATAATTATAATTAGGAAGATAGTTAAGAAAATACATGTCTTTATCAACATGACCTATAACGTAGTGTTTGTCATCAGTTGCGTTGTAAAAATTAAGGGATTTTTCTCGATAAGTATAGTATTAATGTTTCAAAAGTCTGATAGGCCAGTGCATGTATCATATATCTTGTCATCTTTTGTTTTCATTTCAGTGCCGAGTGTCAATATTTTTATATTACTGCATGCTACTGATATTGTATAAAAAATCTTGTATATGAAACACAGGCGCTATATATGGTTCCAAACGCAAAGGCCATGAAAATTAATTAAAAATGATCTCAGCGATGAAAAATCTCTGGCATGAGAGCTTAGTTTACCCTGCATGAGCCTCCTTGAAGCAAACTATCCGGTTGTACACTAATTTTCATAGCAAATTAAATTAAGCACCAAATCAAACGAAAGGATATGGTTAATTGCAGGATGTGAATTCTGAACAGAACCCAGGCGTCCTTTGCACACCTTTCAATAATGTTTATATTGTAGCCTCATCAAATCCATCCAAAATTCAAAGTAGTATTACAGTTTGGACTATTGTTTTACAGGTTTTTTAGTTCTTTAGTTTTGTTAATTAATCAAGGTAACACTTCATGCAAGAATGTCAGTTTTTGGAAACTGGAAAGGTTGAAAAAACACAGTAATACTAGAAAATCGTAGGCTCAGCTGCATGTCTTGCTGAGACATGGTTATATTGAATTCGGCGAGCTTCATGTAATTCATTGGTTCAAGTTTTTAATTAGTTTTGACAAAGGTAGCGGAAGATTTAAAGGCGAGTTGAAAAACCACTTCATTGATGCAAATTGGCGTAAATTGATTAATTAAATGATCGCCTTTTAGTCACGCAAAAGCGTTTTCAATGCAAATCGCGGATCCAGTTTGAGCCTAAAGTTCGACTTTTCAAGCAATTTCTGTCTTTTAAGGACAAGAAAAAAAACTAAATTGGGCTGGAAGTCAGGTAAGCACGTAATCACAAATATTCAGAAACGTTTTCAACTGGGAAATCAGAATCAGTCATAACGTAAATCAAATAATGCAGTGAAAGTTTTTAATTGTACTTGCGATCTTACTCAGTGTTTCAACTTAACTGCTTACCCGGCGATCCTCCGTATGTTACTCGGTTTTATCTTAAGATTTAAAAGAGCGTATCGAGGGCATTTAGATGTGCTTTTCAGCACGGTTTG
The DNA here is from genome assembly GCA_026546465.2 of Palythoa caribaeorum. NCBI lineage: Eukaryota > Metazoa > Cnidaria > Anthozoa > Zoantharia > Sphenopidae > Palythoa > Palythoa caribaeorum. Next base: position 8,484 of record JAOCNB020082260.1, on the reverse strand, counting down.
TGTTCGGAAGTGAGCGGGGGAACGGTTAGTTAGCTTCAACTGACACGGTTTGTTGTTGATAGAACCCTCGTTTAGGAAGTAAACATTAATCTTTGTGAATGAATTCTTAAAAAGACATTCTTTTTATTGTAAATTACGGCAAAAGGCTTTGGTTCAACCTGCCAAAAAGTAGTTATTTGTCTTTTTTTATTTCTTTTAACTGTTTAATGTACATAAGTAAGCAAACTGAGAACCACAGAAAAAGAAACGCAAAAACCTATCAGATTAAAAAACCTTTTATTTCCATACAAACAATTCGAAAGTCCGGTAATTTACACTGCTCTGCGAACTAAATCAATTATTCACCTGATATCGGAGGTAAATGACTTGAGTATAATAAGTTACGTACGTGAAGAAAGAATGCCCCCTCTCCCCTCCCCACAATTTGGCTGTCAATTTGGCAGTTAATCAATAAACACCAGCTTTGCTGTAATATTAAAATTAGTTCCAACCTATATATATATAACGCAAAAACCATTAATCCATTCAACTGTAAAAGTCTTTTAATGTTAGTTTCGACTATTTGACCTACCACCGCAAAGGTGTAGTAGTATTAAGTCCATTCTAAAAATAAGTTAAAGAGCTTGGAGTGCATGTTTATTAGTTTTTTTTATAGGGTAACTCCGTTTATCCTCCCCAGTCCCCTCTGCCCTCTTTTGGTCCACACTCATAGACGTCTCACTCACTCCCACTCCCCTTAGTCTAAAAAGCACAAAAATGATAGATTACTTTGAATTGAACAACACGATACTAGACATTTTGAACCAAATTGTAACTCAGGCTAAAAGACAAAAAATCCCACAATGCTGTTGCTACAAACTTTTTAAAGTAAAGACGAGAAAAGCTTTAAAGCTTGCACGTCAGATGGATTTCTGTTCAGCAATCGAGACAGCATTGCGATGCATATACGTCAATCTAGTCTTACAACTGTCACACTGTCAACTGAGCAAGGAGGGAGGGCGAGCTGTCTAGACACGGATTAACTTTGTTGCCATAACTGCAATTGTTTTGATCATTACTATAATCTTTTCATACAAAAACAAGATAATACCAAACAAGAGAACAGAAAATGTTTTCAACTCCCTAGCAACTCTTGTAAAGTTCAGTTTTCTTGGTTGTAATGGAGAAGTCGAACGCGTCAAAGTAGGTTTTTCTTTACACACATGGAGGACGATTTGAAGCAAACGTAAGTTGTTTCTAGTTAGGTTTTGCTATAAATGATAAAAGATTGCGTCATGATCAACACACATTATATCTTAATGAGAAGGGGTGGGTTAGAATTTTAAAATATGCTAGCTGTGCGCAATTAGTTTGGAAAAGTGGAAAAGAAGCCCGCGAAAGGCGGATTTGAGGGGGAGGGGAGGGGAAGGGATATTGTACATTCTTTACTTTTAAACCGAGTCACCTGACTCTACTCTCTGTATTCCACACAATTGCACAAGCTAACCTGGCAATCAGTCACACGATTTATAGGAAGCCATCAGGTTTTCCCGTCTCCAGTTTTCGATTGTTGACCTGACTTGTAATAACTTCCCCTCAACAGTACCCTTACACATTTAAACGGTCAAAACAACTTGAACATCGGGGCTTGCATACAAGTCTACGTAAGGATTAAATGCGTTGTGCATTATCTAAGAATATTCAGTTTCTCAGTATTATCTACACAACGGTTTATTTTGTTTATGGCTTAAATTCTTTTCATTTCTAGTTGCGATCCACCATATAACTCGTGTACCCTTTCCAATCTAGCGATAGGTCCTTTCACGAAAGAAAGCTGAAGTTGATTACTGTATTCAGTCTCAGATGTTTCTGGAAAACCTAAATAAATATTAGTTTGTTGCGACAGATTATTATGCGGTCACACTTACGAGTTCTAGTAAACAATGACCTCGATTTCATTTTCCATGGTTCAGAGACAACTAAGGACCACTAAAAAATCACTCTTTTTTCCTGAAGAAACGACATTGTGCTTGTTAGTTGTTACTGTTTATTCAGTACAATGTACCACTCTTTCATCCAATGTAACAGAATCCAGCAAAATTTTATTATTTCAAACACGAGAAACTGCAGAAGTCTGGTGGTTTGCATTTGAGTTCGTATAAAAGGGAGTGGACTGGGACTGATAGAAGGGTAGACACCAAGGTCTAGAAGGGTGGAATCCGGAATTCAAAGGGCAATATATTTTATAATCGCAATTAAGAGCCTATGATATAGCTAGATATCTTTTAATATTGCTTCAGATATTCTGAGCATTCAGTCATTTTTATTTATATCTCCGTCTTCTAGAAGAAATATGGGAACCATTTATCTTTACTTCAGCTCGAACCATTTCAATAGGACGTTTGTCCACAACTATGGCTGTTGCTGAAGCGTCGTACGATCTGTTTCTTAGCCTAAGGCCTAGCAAACAAACAATCGTCCTTTTTATATTCATGTAAATGATACTTAATGGGCATAGAGCCAACTTTAAACGGAAACAATTTCAAAAGCATGGACGGATAATCGATGATGTAATGTCTGTGGAATGTTTGCTCATAAAACTTTCAAAAGAACTTGAAAGAAACTTATTGTACATTTATAAAGCTCGAATAAAAAAAAAGAGTGTCGAATACACACTTATGAGACAAACAAGTTTGAAAAATGATGTTTTGGCGATGTAACTTTTTGATCCCAAGTGAATAATTAAAGGTACCGTTTTGAACAAAGAAATTTAGTTGCACATTGATTTCATAAATGCATTAGTATGGATTGTTAATTCTTAATCAACAGTCAACCAGAAATTGCCAAAAAACAAATGAAACTGGATTGATATGTATCGCAGTAACAAACAGGTTGGCTCTGTAAATACTTGCGCTGGAAAATTCATAAAATGTTGTTTAAATAAGGAAATGAGAAGGTTAATACATAGAGGTAGAAGCTTATTCATTGATTCTGTTACTATTGTTGCAAAAGCGTTTTTAAACTGCGCTGCAGCAATACGGCAGTTCTTTGCACGGAGTAAATTGACTAAAAGCTTCGATAACAGTTACCATTGGTGGTATTTCTTCCCTGAAGTGTTGATCTTTTTCACACTTTTTCGTAAACAACAACATCGACGCTTTAGATCTTCAATTGCATTGAAATGCATTATGGGATTTTTGTCCAGCCTCTGCGCTTTGGCTCGTTTGCAGATCGACTTTTATGTCTTAGTTTAGGCATAATCACATTGTATTAGCACTCTTTTGTTTCTATAGATGCATATCATTGTGATTCTATTTACAGCGAAGCACTGATTTCAAAATAGTTTTTTTTTTCTTTTGTTTGAGTTGAGTTTTTTTTTTCTTAAGGCGCTTCATAACAAGTACTGAAGAAGGTGTCTGTTTTCAAACATTTGTATTGTCAAATTGTATCCAATTACTTTGTGTATTCCTTACTTCAGAAATTATGTAAAAAAAATCTATCCTCCAGCTAGATTGACTAACTCTTAAAACTCATGTCCAGATTATACCTAAAAGCCAATAATTGATTACTGGATATTGATTCATAATAAACAGCTTGAGGGAATCCTGCACGTTTAGTCAAAATATTTATCATCACAGATTGGCAAGCCTGAATTTCTCTTACACATGTAAACTAGGTAAATGAAAGCAAGCATAAAAATAAGAATGTCACGTGATTTTCTACTTAATCCCTAAAACAATTGCCACAGAAAAGCTTGGTCTTTATGTCTAGCAGTAAAGGCAAAGGTTAAGGAACTCCATCTCTTTCAGTTGTCACATAGATCAATTGTTGTTGTCCGGGCGAATGGCCAACAGACTAGCAAGACATCAAACACAAAATAACAAAAAAAGATCAAAAGCATGACCGTTTTTCAAACATGATACAAATATGTTTGGTTTGAATAAAGTTTGCAAAGTTTCTTAAGCAGTCTACTTAATTTACCACCTGTGAAGCATAAACTACACATGTCCAGGCTGAGGCCGAAACACATGTTGGAGTTGCGAAAAATCGAAGTGAGACCTCCTTCTAAATACCCTTTGTACTTAGCAACTGTGTATAATGCATTCAAATTTTGTTTTTAATTGTTGGCACAAACCTCAACAAAGAAGTCAGTTCTATTTTACATCTTTAGGTATTGACAAAACTGAACGACAATAGGCGGTAGTTAGTTTGGAAGCATGAAACACAATAATATGAGATGGTATTTCAACAGTAGTTGCATGATATCGTCTTTCGCCTGTGGTACAACACAATTTACATGCAGTTCAAACGAATGTGAAGCTGCAGTACAACAACAGGTGAAAACATCAAAAATTAACGTTCTTTGTATCATTTCAATTTGTTTTGTTTGTTAATTCTTTTAAAATCCTATAAGTGGGCCATTTCCATCTGCCCGATTGCTGATGCTTTTAAGAGCCATTGACATTGTTTAAACCATCCATTGAATCGTGCACGGTCCAGCACCCAAACAAATAAATTTGTAGTGCAATATAAAAACAAATTGTTTTTGTAATTCGTCAAAAATGTAGACATAGAACCATCAAAACTGACGTGTTTCAGCATCGTCAAATGATATAGTGCTGGCGCTGTTTCTCGGTTGTGTTTGTTGCTGTCTTCTCAAAGTCTGCGCTCTCAGGAACGAGCGGTGAAAAAGACTTCAGATAATCAACAACATTGTTTATCAAGTGTTAGTTATGCAACAGAGGCATTTCATGTGCCTATAAATAAGTGCATACATAACTTATGAGAGACTCGTAACCATCGCATATAGTAGACAGCAAAGTGCGTAGATTACACGATCAAGTTCCTAGCAATCCATGAAATCAAAACTATACACCGTGGCTGGTGATCAACTTGAATCTCGTTGCTCTTCTATATGTTACCTCAAGGTAAGTAGACTAATTTTTGAAAACTAAGCTTTAATTATAAAGACTGGTCTTTGAAATTTGCTTGGTTTCAAAAATGAAAAAGGTCATTGCATTCTATACTGATTTGCGTTACCCACTTTTAAAGTATATATACAAATATACTTTGATATTTGAAAATGTTTTTTGCAAATAAGTCTTACTAATTAACTTTCCAAACTTTCTGCCCTCTGCGTGTTTTATTTGCTTTTTAACTCGTTTTACGGCTGATTTCCATCAGAAAATTACAGGTACTGTTAATATCTCTGTAATCATTATGGCTTTCAGACACAGTTTCCCAAACTTTTGTGAAGCTGTTCTAATGACCAATGCAATGATTCATATTGCTTGACATATAAAACTCCATTAAATGATATGAAAATTCGTGGAACTGTCGCACGTCTAATAAACACACGTTTTTTCTCAGTTCTTGGTGGTAAGTTTATAAACAACCCCTGAAAATGTTAATATTCAAGCTATTCGATTTGATTTTGAAATATTATTTTTTTTGGAACTGTTATTTGACATTAATAAGAAGACTATATGTTGAAAAAGAAAATTCTTGCGGTATAGTTTTAAACTTTAGTAGTTATACTGGCTGATGGTATGTATAACAACTCAAGGATTGCCTAGGGCTAGGCATTATCATGTATCATTCGGATGTTGAACGTGAAAAGAATATAGCGCCAGCTTTAGCTGGTTCAATTCAGTCTAACCCTTTAATTCCCAAACACGCGAAATGACGTGTTAGGAAATTCTCTCAACTGAACTCCATCAGTTTTAATACTAAACAATTTGGGAGAATTTGGGTTTTCAACTTCTACAGCTTATTCCACTTGATCAATTCCTTTTTTCTTATTACCAGTTATATCATTTTGTTTGAGTTATGTGAGGAGAAGTTAGATGTTGATGAATTACCCTAGTCTGAAAGGGTTGATGTTTGAAACGTCAATTTATTTTAATGACACGCCACGGTGATCCCAACATACAAATTAAGATGTTCAACCATTGCGTGGAGTTTATGTTCCAACCATTTTGCTTTTAAAATCGCCGACACATTGACGCATTTGGTTTTATGCTAAATGTCCCCTGCCCGGGACGCACGCCGATATTGTGCCTAATGAGTGACACTGAACTTAATTGCAAGAGACCGATGTGCAGGTGTCTTGAAAAACTCGACTATGAGTTTCATACATTTGTAAGATGTGCCTTAAACCTGAATGGTCATTTCCGCAAGACAGGAACTTGCTGTTCAAAACCCAAACAGACATCACCTAGGAGGTAATTCATATAACAAATTTAACCTCAGAGAAATTTGTATAGGTTTGAAAAACCGAGACTAGCAATGAATTGCATGAAATGGGCCATGTATTTAGATTAACGGGGCTTTATTCAGTTGTTTGTGATGTACTTTACCATATTGAGTTTCTGCATGAGAAAGCTTTGGGCTGTCAGTCACCGAACTGAACTGTTTAACTCGTTTTGAATTTTTCCTTTAGGTATCATTTTATTTTTTTAGTTAGTTTTTTTTTTTACTCTTTTTAGTTTTGCGGAGCTCTATTCAATGTTTTTATGCAAAACAAATTTCTACATAACTTATTAACCGTACAAGACATTGTGAATTTATTAAATGTCCTCCGTGAATATATTAATTGTTTTATCGAGGCAATCATTCTGCATATATCCTTTGTCTTCTGAGTTTGTCATTGAAAAACACAGTTTTCAGTTTTTATATACCTACTCCAGAATGATTTTTCAGTTTCGAATTCAGTATTAAATTCTTGGAAAATAACGAGATCTTCATTTCTGTTGCATTCATTATGACATGTCCGGTCATGCATTGACAACCCTCCATCGCCGGCTGCTTTCATTCTTTTCTTTGCTAACTCTCTGTTGTTTTCTGCGCTGTTCTTCCATGTTAAACGAAAAGAACTAACAGAACAGAAGAAAAACCACAAAAACGAGAGGGATAAATGCCATACCATACATTGAAGGACTGTTATAACTATTTAAACGAAAAGCAGAAAAACACGATTTAATTTACGATGATCATGAGCCACATCTCCGAAAAATGTAAAACGTCAAGATAAGATAAGATTTTAAAGTAAAGAAAGATGTCACCTGCAGAAAACAATAGATGGCGTTTTGATATAAATATATAGAAACAAAATTACCTCATATTTATTGACAGATTTCCTGCCTTTACTCTTGTCAAAATACTACACCTCACTTTGTTTTAAGGTCATTTATACTACCACGTAACCCGTTCGTGATAAAAAGAAACAGGCTTTTTCTGTCGAAAAGTTATTTTCCTTTGTATCATTTAGAAATTGAATTAATTCATAAACTTTGACGAGGCGCGTTTGTCTTGCATGTGACACTTCATCAGGTCTCTTGTCAAACTTTAAAAGACTTAAGGGGTCGCAATGATGTCCATGGCGCCTCGTGTATTTACCGATGCGATTTTTCCAGATAAATGAGTGAGGTGCTACATTTCCGGCCGGCTTTGTCCTATTGCATTATTGGTCTACACTTAATTTATATTCAAAGTGTGGATTTACACGCATATTTAAAAAAATGTTTATTCTTTGTCACAAAGAGCAACTTTTCCAATATTTGAACATAAATACAGTTCTGAGTCATCGAAGAAGGCCATATATTTGATACTAGGCAAAATATTGTTCAACATTTCGCGTATATGCAAAAACAAAACCTTACGTGACTTCACAATCATATGACTTTATGAGGTAAGAATATCATCAGACGAAGTTCTGTATTGATATGCTGTGTGATATGCTGTGTGATATGCTGTGTGATATGCTTATCTGTGCAAATGGTGAAAATGAACTAAAAAATCATATCGAAAACTATTTTGTTTCTTTTTAAGAGTACCACAAATGTACAGTAAGTCAGTAATTATACTTGACTTTTGTCACTGATCATTACTTACAAAACATCTATAGTTCTAAAACAGTAAAATTAAAAATATATACATAACTCGCTCATTTATATTATGATATGATATGATATGATATATATTATCATTAATACCTTTGAATAAATTTTTATCCTATATTTTTTATTTAAGAACTAAACATGTTCCCCTTTTCACAACCTGCACGGTTAAGCCGACACTAACATTGGTTTTTCACCTGCTTGAGAATTCTCACAAACGTTGCCAAGGCTTTTACCGGGCTATAAAGGCACGGAGAACATGTTTTGATTTCTTTTATCAAGTTATTATTTTCCGACTTAACAAAGAGAAAGACGATATACGAAGCGTGTATATTTTTATTTCTCTCATGAAACTGCAAGTTCTCACAATGCGTGTACCTAAGTGCCAACCGTTTTCCAAAGAAATAGGAAAACAAAAGTCGAACTTCCATATTCGTTTTTCGTTTTCCTAGGATTTCGGAAAACGGAATTCGGGCTTCCATTTTCGTTTTTCGTTTTCCTACGATTTCGGAAAACGGAATTTGAACTTCCATTCTTGTTTTTCGTTTTTCTACGACTGGAAAACGGAATTCGAACTTCAATTTTTGTTTTTCGTTTTTGTCCGATT
>JAOCNB020082219.1:0-12126 GCA_026546465.2 Palythoa caribaeorum | reverse complement strand
TGTTATCAATAAATTTTCTTTTCTTGGTTGTTGAACCAGCTAATGTATCTGTCTGTGCCTGTTAAATCATTTCGTGTCGATGAATGGGGGAGGCATTTTTAAGTATGTCTTAACACTCTTAGAAAACAACTGCTTGAGAATCCTTCAAACGAGTTAAAGATAGGTGCGAAGCTTAAGAGCACTCCTTGAAAACATCCGTTCGACTCCTTGAATGCTCCTTGATTACTCCTGGAATTTCGTACTCGCAGAGCAGCACTAACCCTGTATTTAGTAACCTCTTGTTGATTTCACATACATACAATTTTCATTCACTTCGATTCTCTCTCTACAAAAGATCAAATGCTAATGATAAATAAATAAACTTATAATAATAAGCTTAAGAAGAAGGAGCCCATAACTTGGAGCACTTGTCTTTCCCTACTTTCCTTAACCCTAACTCAGTAGTGGTGTACAAAGCCAGGAGTCATCACTAGGAGCGTTGATCTTCTCCTATTCATCATGACCCCCAACCTGTAATAGACAAAGCAAGGAGCCCATGTTTTTAATGATTTTTAATTCCAGTAAATGATCATTTTAACAATGTAACTAAAATTTTCTTACTTTAAAACAGTCAAACCACGCATGACACGCAAAGAGGAATTACAGGAAGCTGCTCGGCAAAATCGCTTATCTTCATCCCAGTCCTTTTCGAGAACACGCGACCGAGGAAACGTGGGTTCGTACGGAAGGGCTTCAGTTGGCTCCAGACGTAAGAAGCAGTCAGTTTCGAAGCAGCCTTTAGCTCAGACCGCTGACCCTTCTCACCGAAGGGAAAAAGTTTTATCTAAATCAAGACTGCACGTTTTACAGGGCAACCAGCCTGATGCGAGAACAGCACAGGCAGACCGAGCAAACACGAGAAATTTGCGAAATAGTAGACGTGTCCAGCAAACAGAAAACCCTGAAGGTACGTTGAAATTTCACTGACAGGACCGTACGAACAGAGGGGTGGGGGAGCGTTTTTATGCTCCATCCTCTTTTCCTTCCCCTCCCCCCCCAAACAAACAAACAAACTAAACTTTCAGCGCGTATCAAAAAAACTAATGCATATCCGGTATTTCATGTACCTCTCAATTTCACGTGTCCACCATGAGTTATGGAGTATTCTGCCCTTCGAATCACATCTCAATATTTCCCCTTAATTAAAAACGTTAAGCCTCCTCAACTGAAAATTCTTTCCCAGATTGATTATGATTGAATAATACGAGGGTGTAGTTTCATCAATTGGCAGGGAAACTTAGACCCAGAAAATCCAGTTTATTTTTAACCGAGAGTCGCCAATATATTGCAATGATTGTATTAAAACATTTGATCTGGAGGCAACAAAACGGTGTTCAACAAGTATTTCAGAATTTCTAACTTTATAACAATGTTCTATTGAAACAGATACAAGTGAGTTGATCCACTTCTTTTCCAACGCCACTCCACCTTCTACTGTTCATCAACAAGGTGTAGCATTTGGCAAGGGACACACCGTCCAGAAACGATACCGTGGACCACTGGACACCGTGGGCTCAGAATCCTCAAATTCGACGCCGCGATTAAAACCACGAAAGATAATTGGTTCTGTGCCTCCCAAATCAGGTGGCTTAAGAGATCAACTCTCCATCAATGGTCATGCAGTAAAGCCAACCAGAATCCACGCAGGGCTTCGGAGGAGCTGAAAACCTTGCCTTGCCCCTCCCCTCTGGAGTTTTAATTGTACCAAATGCTGTGTATATGTAGCTGTTTTTAATAATCTTCAAATGAATTCAATTTTTTTTTTCTTTCAGTGATGGGTAGAAAATCAAAAACAAGTGTTGCGAATACTAGATGAACTTGTTTATTCGAGCAAACAAAATCAATATAAAGTTCATAAATTTCAACAAATAGACAAATGATAAGTTCGTTGATAACGTTCCGCACGTCCTGATTTTCCTCATTTTGAGAACATGTTTATATTGAGCGGTAATTACTTTTTAAAGCTCACCGTAATGAATTCAGATGGCGTTATCACCTTCGAAGTGAAGAACTCGAGTTACCAGAGAGAAACGACTAATGATTTAGTTAGGCCAGGTCTCTGAGGTGCCCTAGAATTACTGAAAGTTAGAACGTTTTCAGTGATCTAAGCAAAGAAAAACTTCAGCCTTCTTTGCGATTAATGGTGCATTTCAGGAATCGAAGAGATTGCAAGCGATTTGTCTTTACCACTTTGAGCCCTAAATTCTAACAACTGGTCCAACATACTTTTCAAGCAGTTTTGGAGAATTCAGCTTTCCACCTTGCACAGCAAATTTACCAGATCAGTCTTTTATTTCTCAATACAAAACGTAATATTTTGCTAAAATTATGTAAGGAAAATTGAGCTACCGATAATCAGCTGAACGATGCTGACATGACCATACTACGTTTAACAACGAATCAGATTTCTTAATACTGTAGAAAATTAGTCGGTAGTTACTATAGTAACTGCAAATGTATATTTCATTTCTATTCATTTGTATGAATTATTGTGGGGAAAAACGTGTGATCTAAAAAAAGTTTGCCTTGCCCATATAGGAGCAATTTTAGAATAAGCTGTAAACATTTACCTGAGTTTAGTTCAGTCCTTGTTGTATTTATGAAACCAAAATTCATCACACAGCTATTTTGATGTCATGCTACTTTCTTTTATTTAATTATTACCCTGTGTACCAAAGGTCCGAGGGCCCTTCCTCTTCTCTCTTTCTCCACAATCCCTTTCGGGCTTCTGGTACACAGGTTACCTATATAAAAGACTTAAACAACAGACAAGAAATTTGTAAACACCGTAAAAACAATGATATGAACAGCTGTATCGTTTGACAGTCTTCTTTTTCATATTAGTGGGGTCTTGTTTATTTGCTGTTAAAAATTCTTATTATACCTAAATGGATTTTCTTTTATATGTTATTGAGGCTTATGAAGTTAATAATATCAAAAGCTTGTATTACGCTAGTCAGACACTTTCATTTGAGTGAGTTAAAAATATTATAGTTGGAATTTTACGTTCTTGGACCTTTGATTTCATCTACGGTTATTTATTTATCGTTATTTGTAAATACCTGTAAATAGTTGTCTAATGATAGTCATAAACAAGAAATAAATGCAATGAATTTTTACGATTAGTCATGACGGTCAGATGAAATAAATTTGACACCTGTTCGCTGAAAAACTTTTAAAAGTTTGTTCAAATTTTTCTTGGCTTTGGAGAGATTAAGATTAAGATTTGTACAAGCACTGCAAACCTTAAACTTCTATTAGAAGTTAGGGGCTCTGGGCCCAGGTCAAAAGCCGATTAGCACTAATCCAGGGTTAACTTTTTAGTAAGTGTTTCTGTTTCCAAACTTGTAGACTCGCTTGAACTGTAGTTTTGCCTTTGACATTTTTGTTCCTTGAAAAATGTAAACACCATTTTATATGCACCGTAAACGTTTTCTTGGCGGAGGAATTGCGGCATGAATTTTTGCTAAACCAGGGTTAAAGTTAACGAGCCTTTGAACAACTCAGCTGGTCTGTTTACTGCACATCACGCCACGTCACATCACGCCATTATGTTTGGGGTAAAGGTGGAGCCATGTTGCTTGAAACTGAAAAGAGCAGTCTCGATATTGCAGCGCATGAACTGCACTAATAAAGTTTACACCTTATTAAATGAAGATTAGGGAATCCACACTCCTCTTAGGTGACGTTTTTCAAAATAGAATCAAAACGAAAAAAGCCTTGAGGAAAATGACTTGTAGGAAAGCAGCCTTCTTTTTCAAATGCGAACTTCAAACCGCGTTCTTGACGGCGGGAACTTCGTCACGTGTCTTGCAGAAGTCGGTAGTCCGCAGTTTGAGCCTGCCAATCTCGATCTTAATACCTTTTATAGTTGTTTGGCTGTATACCAGACGTGAATTAGGGACTAGGAACTAAATGTTCGCATTTTCTAAATGGTAACCAAACCTTGCATATAACCGAAAAACAGGTTATATTTTCCCGCTCACCCCAAGGCTCGATTTTGCACACAAGTTGACGCGTTGTGAAATGGCCTATGTGTAGCATATGTTCGATGGTACCTGTCGCGGAAAAATGCCATTCCTGGTACATGACTACCTCAATTATCATATGTTATTTACTGGGCTAATTATTCTACTACAGTCTCTTTGAAGGCGCCAACTCAAGCACATGTTTCGACTCTGGACTCACAAGGCCTTTCTTGCCAGATCGTTATGGTAGGAAGATGAAGAAGTCCTTATAAAGGGTAGGAGAGAGGACCAACCATTGTTCAGACATCTGATTGACTGTGCACAGTTTCTTTATGTAGTCTGGACACTCGGCCAAGGTCAACCTCAAAGAGCATCTTTTCAATGCCGTTCATGGGAACGTAAAAATAATTGATTCGAGTGACAATTGGTCGAGATTACAATTCCTTGAGGCTTACTTCATAAAGAATTTTAAACCAACCATAAAAGAAGGCCTCAAAGCCTCCAGAGACCTTGAACTATTCTAATTTCTAATCGTATTGTATCTCTCTTTATCACTTTAAATGCCTGAAAAATCCTCTTGACACTTCTAATTCTTTATAAACAACTGCACTTGTAAACGTCCTTAACATGATTATGACTTGAATTAAAGTTGAAAATATTGTTCAAGCTGAAGATCAAACTCGTTTTTAATCCAAAACCTGGATTTCCGATAGAACGATGTTTTCGTTTCTCGAACTTGTAATCTTTGTGATGTATTCAAATTTCGTGATTTTGACGAATTACCGTTTTTCAAGGTAATTGAATTTCGCGAATCAAGTAACTGGTGCTCGTTTTTTAAAACTGCACCATTGCTATTGGTCATTTGCCAAGGGCCTGCAGTTTTCGAATAATTCGTATTTTTCTTATGAGGGGAGGTGTTGTCAGCGTCGAAATTGTTAAATTTATTGACGTAATTGACACTGTACTTATACGCTCACGCACGTAATTCCCAATTAGAACAATTTAATAGCAAAAAACTCGGAGAACGAGATCGCTGAAAGGTTTCTATAGGGTTAGGTCCGAGTGGATGGAATGTCACTTCGTTTGCCATTGCCTTTAAAAACATACCAACAATATTCGTCAAAACATTTACCATGGTCCCATGGTCACGTCATTAATGTGATTAGCCTTTGATGTTGAAACAAGTTTCGTCAGGAAAGAGTAAAAAGATCGGCACTATGTTCGATCCTGAAACAAAGTGGTTCATTCGCAGATGCTTCATCAAGTAGCATCGATTTCCTTTATTTTTCCCTCCAAATGGTGGACTGTGGGTCCAATAAATCCATAGTGGCGATTTTCCAGCACCAGATTAAGCGACTCCAACGGAAAGAGGTTATCTTTTCCTCGTAAGAAGGGAAAACCTCGATTATAGTTCTGCTAACAAGTGTACTCTTTGGGGTAAGAGAGCTCATTAGAAGAAGTTCTCTTGTTGTCCCATGCCATGGTTTGCTGATAACGTGTTTATCCAGTCGTGCAGTACTAAAAGGGATACATCTTGTTTTAAGAAAAAGCGGGAAACGTCCTTGACCTATTTGATGGCCAGAAATCACGGTCATGAGCCCGCGCGCATCTGCCACTTGCGAAAACAGAATTTCCTGTGAGAACAGAGAGTTTTTGCTGAAAATTTTCGTACCGGCATGGCGGATAACCTTTAGAGATTTGGCCATTTTTACGAAGGACAAGACACTCGGAGCTTTGCGAAAGCTTTGAGGTGGCCCAATGATTCCTTGATATCTTGCCCATATATTGATTTCATCTGAATCACTTTTTGAAGCTTTTTATACAAGAAAAGCAAAACCAGTGTAATCGCTGTTTTGTTCAAAATTGATCAGTAAACAGAAGAGATATTCAGTATTATGAAGCAAGGGCGGCAAATGTCGACCGGTCTGAAGGAAGAGAATTACCGAACAGCACAATCTGCTTTATTGTGAAAATCCGGGATCGTCGGCCATTTAGATAGAAGAAAGGTTTAAAGCTGCTCCTTCAAAAGCTTACTAGAACTTTCTTAGGTAAAATCCTCAGCCACTTTAGATGCTTGACTTTCTAGCTAAAGCTCTTACAAACATGATAATCCTGCGATTGCCAAGATAACTTAGAGTCAATAACTGAACACCTAGGCAGCGACTTGTGTCAACATAACTTAAAATCTTATCACTAAGTTAGTTTAACTGGTTTCAAAGGAACACAGAAATTATTTCTAGTGATTAACATTGCTTCTGTCTTTCCACTATGAGTAGTCAGCTTATTATTTCTACACCAGTTATATATCTCTGCCAAAATGCGGTTTACTGCACTACACACAGTGTCAATTGAACAGCCAATGTAAGATAATGTGGTATTATCTGCATACAAAACTAATTCACCTTCATTTATCTTGGACCTAAATGGGATCCCTGTGGGACCACACAGTTCACAGTGCTAAGTTTTGATTCGCATCCATTGACAACAGCAAATTGTCCTGTCTTTGAAGTAGTCTCTCGACCATTCTAGGGCAGAACCATGAAATTCCAGAGCTTGGAGCTTTAGATCCAGAATTAAATGGGACACGCCGCAGTTCATTAATAAAACTGTCAATATTTCCATACACTGTACTACATATTCTTCAGGATTTTACTTGATATACTTAACATTTGAAGAGACCTTAATTACCTCTATCTGATAAATCACCTTTTTTATAGATTGTATGCATCCTTGAGTATTTTCCACAAAGTCAAAGAAGGTATCTTTAAGTTTGACGACTGAGTTGCCACAAACTTTGAGGTCTCTAGGATAAACGTGGTGCTGGGCCTGTAGCTTTCCTTGGGTTTATAGCTATCGTGTCTCTAAGACTCTTGAGGTGACGCATGTTGGAGTAATCCTGTAAATGTGTAGGTCTGAGTGTTCCTGTGTTGGTTGGATATTAGACGTTAAGTTTTCTCCAATTCTTGAGAAATAATCATTCATAAGTGTAGCCTTGACACTGTCCTCCAATATGAGGTTATCTTGATCATCTTTTATAAGACCAACGCTGTTTTGTTTACTTTCCTGTCTTTCAACTTTTCTGACAAGTTTCCAGAAGTCTCTACTATTTTGGGTTTTGTGAAAAATCATAGTGACGGGTTACCTCATTTCTCACTTTCCTATACTATATCCACAATTCCTCACTTTGTAAATCTTTAGCCTGTCGAAGTAATTTATAGCGCTTATTCACGAGTTTTCTAACGTCTAAGTTAATCCATGGTAAAGAGTTTGTTCTGACTTTCACTTTCCTCTCTGATATATGGGCCTTCACAATGTCATTATACAAGGTATTAAATTAAGTATGTAGCATCATCAATGTTGTCAAAAGCATCAATAATAGACCATGGAGCGTTTTCCATGTCTCCTATAAATGCATCAGTGTCCACTTGCTTATAATTTATTGAAGTAATAATCTTTAGTGGAGTTTTAGCTTTTTACTGCTAAAATGAATTTGTAACATTAAATATAAACCCTTATAAAAATATATCAGCTCCGAGTTATCAGTAAACGTTCTCTAAAGATGTAGACCTTAAACTTAATCCCAGGGGAGCCCTTTGCCATTTGCACTGACAACGACGTCACAAATAAGGACCATCGATTTTTAGCACAAGTAGCTTTACCAGATTTCATGGCCTCCATGTTCTATAGAAAATTTCGTAACTGTTTTTAACTTGGATGCAATTAAGTCGTGGGTTTCCATGCTTGAAAGGTCGACAGTTTTCTAATTCTAAAAAAGTACCAAAAGCAAAACAAAAAAGCTTTTAGCAAAAAGATTGTCTTCAAAACATCTGCAATTATCACTTCCGCTCTATTAAAAAAATTATAATGATAATAATAATAGTAATTATGTCTACAACAAAGGCAAACCTTTTACCAAGACTAAAAGATATTTTAACACCCGGCGGAACAAGCAAAGTGATAACTTTTGGCTGGTTTGTGCTCAAGAAAAGATTTTACCCCACACTGAGTATTACATTACACAGGCGGGGTACATTTGGTACACGATCTTAACAAACCTTTTCACACACCCTCTGCTGAGCTTTGAAAACGTAAATAAAAAATACTGTTTTCAGTTTTTGTTGTGATAAACCCTTTTTTTATTCTAACAGACAGAAATCAGATTTATTGTTAAATTTTGTAAACAAAAGTTTGGCTTTTTCTTTTAATTACAGCTGTAATATTTGCACAGTAGCTTTTAATTGCATTTGATATTTAATGATGGAAAAGTTTGTGAAACAGTTGTCTTAACATCACATAGGAAACAAGACCTACTGTCAAAAAGCCACGATTATTTTTGAATTTCGGTTCTCAGGTAAGAGACGAAATGTTAGAGAAACTGTAAGTTCCTTTCTTTCCCCAAATGTTTGAAAGAAAGAGCACAGGTTCTAAAATCTTGGTTTCACCTTTCCCTGCAACGACGCGGGTTGGCCATAGCATATGTTGGAGTTGAAGTTTTGTTTACTTATGTGAACACAAGTTAGGAGATCTGATTCCTACGCATTCAAAGTATAATTTTAATGACCATTAAAAGGCGGAATCCAATATGGAAACGTTTGTAAACAATTACTCTTTAGATTTAAAAGGTTCTTTAGTAAGAAGAAGGTGTTGTAATTGCGTAGCGGTATGTTAATTATCATTTCTCTATTTTCAGTTTGAAAGCGAAAATGCTGCTGAACCGTTTTTAAACGAATTTAAAACACCATTTGTCCTAGAATGGAATCAAAAACTTGAAAAACTGGCAAGTCCGAAAACTTTGGAAACTTAACTTACTTAACCTAACTTAATGTTTCTTGCTCAACGCGAGTTGCTAGCAGCCGCGTTAGCAAAATAAGAAGTTATCAGATTAAGTTATCTCTGACGCGGCATAAAAAAATATTACCATTTTGACGTTGTATTAAAAGAAGTCAATTTGCATCCGAGCTAATTACACTAAAAGGTACATGAAGACCGCCCACTGTTTGCCGAAAGATTTAAAACAATGTGGAAACGGGACAATATGAGATATATATGAGCTGTTAAGAAAAGAAAACTTTATTTTTTAATATACTTCAGATGGAATAAACCGCGCACCGCGTGTTTTGTCTCTTCTCCTGGGAATTTGTAAAAAAACATGCAGTTATTTAGCGGTATTTAAAGAGAAAGTGTCCAGATGGCTGACTGCAAAAAGGAAACTCAGGTTTCTGGGCAACCATTGAACATAGTGAAAAATAATTCCTCGACACCTTCCGATGACAACAAAACTGTTGCCGCAGCGTGTAAGCGAATGACTCGAAGACACAGCCTCGCACCAACCATGGGGCTTATTCACCGCACCAGTTTTAGCAGCAGTGTAACTGCGATGGCAATTGCCAAGCCAGAATCAAAGAAAAAAGCCTCACATGAGAAGGCTGGAAGCGTGGTTCAGAAACCAAAAGCTTGCAGCCCAAAGGACAAAGAAGAATACGGAATCGTGATGCTCGGAGCCGGGGGAGTTGGAAAAACAGGTGACAGTAATTAAACTGATTTACACGGTAAAAAAGGCTCTTGTTTTGTAGTTTATCGTCTAAAACCGAATGCAATTATCATATTTAGAGCCGTGACTGATAGCTGATCTTTTATTGATGTGTCATTGGGATCATTATATATTAGCTTTCAGTTTTTCCAGCTTTATACAAACTGTCTTGCTGTTTTATTGACGCTGCGTGTAAAAAGTAAGGCAAGAATTTTAAACTTTCGACGTTCGTAGAGCTTTTAATGATTATTGGATGGCTGATACTCCAAGACAAAAGCCGGATTTTCTAAATCCATCTATATTATTATTATATTTTAAATCAGTTCACATCCCGCTGCGTAGATTAGAAAAAACGACTTAGATTCGTCACTGATATCTAAATTTTATACTCGCTGACAAAGCCAAAGATTATTGCTTCCTAAATCCAATTATAAAAAAATTTAAATTGGTTCACCTTCTGAATTAGAAATTAGCCTTCCATTTGTACTGTTGTAAACTATACTTACTTCCTTTAGAAAGGAATAAAACATCACTTGATATTTTTAAACAAATTCTATCACAATTAACTCATGGAACACATGTGTGCTACATATTCCTTTTTCCGGAAAAGGCGTATAATTTTGAATTAACATAACATACGCTTAACACAGAAATATGTTTTATTATGGTGTCTTTCAAGCCCCGTAGAGAGTTTCTGATGGTCAGTGTTAGCATTGCAACTGATAAACACCCGTCAGGTGTTGAATAGATTGTCAACTGAGCTGATTTTAATCACGA
Organism: Palythoa caribaeorum; assembly: GCA_026546465.2. NCBI lineage: Eukaryota > Metazoa > Cnidaria > Anthozoa > Zoantharia > Sphenopidae > Palythoa > Palythoa caribaeorum. The sequence goes on along the minus strand of JAOCNB020082219.1, from coordinate 1,812 downwards.
AGGATTAACGTATAAAGGATTTGAGATGGTTATGTTGCCTACTATTTAGCACCTTGTTGGTTCCTTTCGTTTTTTGATTGACATGTTTTTATGTTGTTGTTTTTACCGTACAACAGCTTTGGTGGTACGTTTTGTCACAGGAAGATTTCTGAACGAGTATGACCCAACACTTGGTAAGTTTTGACACAGAACCATTTGTCGGAAGGACACCCTCAAAAAGCTACATAAAGCATATTCTAAATCATGAATAATGAATGTTTTTTCTTAATTATCTTGTGATAGATTTTAAAATGGTTAAGCGTTTATGATGCACCGTAAATTAGAAGCCTAAATTAAGGAAACGGTGTATTTGCAAAACGACGTCCAAAAAACACACTGAAAAGAAAAGCGAAAAATGCCAAAACAAAATAAATTGCTTCCGTTGGATGGATGATGATATAGTTTTTCTGCATTATAACTTTTCATGGGTCACCTAAACTTTCAGTGTTGACAGCTGAATTACAAAAATTTTAAACACAACTTGACTGATAACCTCAGAGAACCTGCAGAGAACTGTTGAGTCGAACCGAGCGATACCTCCGGCTCAGACATGAGACAACTAGTTTACTTAATTTTCAGATCATCAACAACTTATCAACATTATTTGAAGTCTACAAGTTTCTATAAATCTAAAGTTCTGTTTCTTAAAATTTTCGGAAAGTAGTTTATTGTGGTGTTTTAGGTAAATAGTTTATGTGCGTCGTGGTTTGTACGCGGAGATGAGCAAACTTTCGAGTGAACACGGACCGACCTGTGCCATTTAATCGCCAAATTTATCAAATTCTGCAGACGTCAGAGTTCAGCTGCTTGTAGATAAAGAGAATGAATTTTGCATTTCATTAGCAATTTGAAACGGATTCATCTCAAAGGTTGCTCAACAATTTTGCAATTTCCGCTTAATTCTTTTGGTTTCAGTATATCTGCTCTACACTAAATGAATTTTGTCTTTACGCATGTTTTCTTTGTTTTAATATCGGGACATTTTCAAGTGTGGTTAACACCCATAAACAATTTTTTAATGTATTTCACATTTTCTGGTCGACAGCTATGCTTGCAATTTACATTCTCGGACGACTCAAGAATTAAGTTCTTATCGGAAATTGTTTGGACAAAAAATGAAGTAAGAGTCATATAATATGTAATCAAATGGTAACTGACTTCGGTGGGGCGTCCGTGATTCTTAGAAAAGCAGTTGCAATTTAGATACGATGTAATTATAAACAGTATAAAGTTGTGCACCCTGTGAAGATGAAATTAGCTGACGTTTTGGACTTACAAGTCCTTCGTCGCGTCGGAGTAAAGTCAATTTTTTTCGTTTTCATGTTACGTCATAGGTCTCAAAAATTAGAATCAAAATTCAGTTTTGAATCCTATCAACTGTATTATTTTATATGTTTTAGAAACTATGGTTTCAATTATATTTCAATATTATTTCATAAAAATGTTGATTTACTCAATGTTTTTTCGTATAGTGTTGGACGATAACTAGGTCTATGCCACTCAACGCAGAGCTAACGTTACGACAAATTTATGAGTTTGGTTTATTATTTGCTTATAAGTGTCATTTACATAGTGAAACATAATGAAATGTTTTGATCTTATGCTTGAATTTAAGCTTTTAAGTTTTGGCGGCCATTTTTGTGGACATGCCGAGGTTCATCAGCATGGCGCCGCCTAGCCTGCGTAGCGGCTGTTTTTGAAGAGAAGGAAAAAATCAAACGAGTAAACCTCGCGGCTCGCTTCGCTCGCCCACTCGTTGAACTCCCGGCTTCG
>JAOCNB020082191.1:0-12128 GCA_026546465.2 Palythoa caribaeorum | reverse complement strand
CAACTATACCATACGACAGATAAGGAAGTATCAGTGATCTGTAAATATTCATTAATGTGTTTGCAGGAATAAAGTGTCTCAGTCTTGATAGTATACCTAGTGTCTTGCTTACTTTAGACGCTACAAATGTTATATGGGGTCTCCAGGAGAAATGTGAGTCGATGAGAATCGTTAGGAAATTTTGATCTGAGTCAGGAAAAATCCCATTTTGGTCATTAAATCAATGGGAATGAAGGAAATATTATGTCAATTATTTACCATTGTGAATACTTTAATTAATAAAGGACTATTTACTGTATGGAGTTGAAAACGCTATAGCGTTTGCATGTGGGGAAGTTTGGAAGTGTTGTTAAATATGGGTTAAATTATCATAAGAGTCATTATGCAACTGTAAACTAAGGATATTTCTTTAAAAACTAATGACAGCTTCCCGGAGCAGAATGAGTAAAAAATGGCAGGGAATTTTCTTATTGCCTTTGTGTGGGAACAAAGTCTGTGCATGTTTTTCGCTTTTATTTAACGCTGAAGAGTACAAAAGTTAATGTTCTTCGTTTAGAAGGATGAGAAAACAGTTGAGGTTTTGGGTCAAATTTCTGTTCAAATTTGTGTACAAATAAAATATTCAGTAAGCAGGCTAATAATTAAAAATCAGTAAAGTAATATTTACATATGACAACTGCTTTACTCCACACACTGACATCTTGCCATCTTTGCAAACCTTGTCTTCAATTCACTTTGCCCCAATACACTTTGTACGAGACAGTTCATACCAAAGACACTTTGCACCAAAGACAATTCTTACCAAACACCTTGTGCCAACACTTCCTGTCAGTCACTTCATACCAGATACTTTGTACCAGACACTTTGTTAATTGTACCAGACACTTTGTTAATTGTACCAGACACTTTGTTAATTGTACGTACCAGACACTTTGTACCAGACAATTGTACCATACACTTTGTACCAGACAGTTTGTACCAAAGACACTTTGTACCAAACACTTTGTACCAGACACTTTGTTCTTTGGTACGAAGTGCCCAGTAACCACACAACCCCAATAATCTGAAACATGAGTTTTTATTGAGGGTCAAAATACACCAGTCACAAACAGTTTACATAAAGTGCCTGTACTAAAACTAAGAACTAACAATAAAACCAACAATACCACTTGTAAGCTATCAATCAAGTAACATTGTAAAATTAATGATATAACATTAACAAGGTTCATAGTGGTCTTTAAATTTCATAAAAGTATGTGAATTTTCTGAGATGTCTTTAAAGTATGAACTGTCAACAAATCTTTGAGTGCTTTAAAAAGTTTTTGAAACAGAATAAATGACTTTTTAATTCAGTTATTTTATTAACTTTTCGATTTAAAAATTGATTATAATATGCTTGACATCCCCGCTGGCCATGTCAGACCATGGCTAGGCCTGGTTTATTTACTCATCACACGAAAGAGGCTTTGAGTTGAGCGCTGTGATTTGTAAAGATTGTGTGAGTTTGAACTTGGTATATGTTATATTCGCTTGTATTCTAACATAGAAAGTCTTGGAAAATTCCAAAATAGATGGAAAAGGTCAGTGAAAATCTGAATTTATGTTATCTTTAAGACTACATGTATGAACCCTGATAAATAAAATTGTAAATGGACTGAACCCAGGAGTCTTATCAAGACATGGTGGAGTTTGACCGTCTGGTTGAGTGAAGTCCTGAGAAGGAATGTTGTAGATGGCACTGACTGACATTTTGACAATCTAAACGGAAGTCATCTTCAGAGTCAAGTGATCTGTGTGTTGTTAGTGGATATTGTATAAGCACACTTGTCCATGACCTCATTGATCAGTAGAAACGTGATGTTATTTGGCTGGCTCTCATGTGAGCCATGATGGAACTGCATTGGTCATCTGTCAGCAGCCGTGATGTTGGTGGTCAGCTGTCATATAAGCTATGATATTATTGGTCAGCTTTCATGTAAGCCGTGATATCTTGACTGAGAGGACTAGTTTGTGATTGGTGGGTTTCGATCCTGTTGGTAACGTGTGTATAAGCAACATACTCCGACTATCAAACTGCTTCATGTTATGATAAAATAATTACTATTAACAGATAAACCCTTTCTCATCTTTTTTATAATAAAGAATAGTTCGTTTGATTCTTCAAATGTCAAAAGGAGAAAAGCCCAGAGAAGATCGAATTTGGAACCAGTAAGTACTACAGAAAAACTTTTTTTTAAACTTCAGTGATAAATCAATTCACAAATGTTTCCTAGCTAACCGAACTTAAATTATAAGTTGGTACTGAATAAAGCTAACGCCTATATTTTAACTCAGTTGTAAATATATAGTAAAATAATTTTACTGTAAGTTATATCAATTTTGAAATCATATTCAATCTGTACAATCTGATTGGTTCAGAGCAGTGTGATTAATTCCAAAATCGCACTATTTTGAACTCTTAGTCACATCTTTTTTTTAAAAAAAAAACGGTTTCTTGATAAATAAAAATGTTTATTTTTTGTTTTGTGATTTCAAAGTGGATGTAATAAAGTGGTACTTGAACTTTGTGTCATGCAATGTTGGTCTGAAATCATCCTGTCTTGTGACTTAACATCCAACTTTCACTATGTACTCGTTTTATTTTGAGATCACGCATATGATTTCGACCAACTTGCACTCCAGTTATTTCAATTACGTTTATAAAAACAACAAAAAATAAACACATTAACTGAATTGCTGATGCCAAATAAATTCTTCCTAAGAGATCAACCTAAATTACTAACCATTAGCTGAATCCTTTTTAAGAGGCCAAATGGCTCATCAGAGCCCGTGCTCAGCTACGATTTTTGTTGTGTTAGGCGATGAATCCGCTGCAGGTTAGCCTTCACTTTCTACTGTTTGTACTCATTTATGAAGCACAATCACGTAAAGCAGTTCGTTTAAAGTCCATATGACCCCAAAATTGTTTTTTTAATCTTAGAGTTACAATATGGTGTTACAATAAGAAAAGATGAACAAAGAAAGACCTTGCTACCCTAGTGTTTTGGGCATTCAAAAGTAGAGATTTTGCTTCATTTTCAACCCTTGGCCGTTCTTGTTGAGGCTGGATAGAGCTGGGTACTACAAGGGCCTATGACGCCAAGTAAGTGAGTTAACCCCAGCAAACAGTGAAAATGTTTTTCGTCGTAGCCATTTCGAGCAAAATACGTTCTACCGCAACTTGTTACAGCAACCTTCGCTTAACATGCAAACAAGAACGCACTTATATGACGTCATCAGCCATTGTGGGCCCAGGCCATCCAAAACTCGGTCAAGAGCACAACAGGTCGCATTTTTACACTCCATAAATCAAAGACGAAAATAGTAAATTAGTTTATTATTCAAAATTCGAATGAGAAATACAAGTAGAATTTCAGTATAACAAAAGCTTTTTTGCGGTCATATACAGAACTCTTTAAAGTGTCTTGTTCAAAGACACCACACATTGGTCAAGCCAGCGTTTAACCTCGTGACCCAACAGCTGCAAGTCATATATGCTAATTGCTTGGGCTTTGTTCTGGGTTTAGCTGTTTGTGGTGTCCATTGTTTTGTTGTTGGTCTCCTGTCAAGCAATGATTACCGTTGAACTGCATCTACTAAACTGCGTAAAGCAACTGACTTTATTCAGATACCAGTTGTTTACAAGATAATGTTTCCTCTAATGGCCCCCACTCCCCTCCTGATCCTTAATTTTTCAAGCTTTTTACAGGACGCGGGGAGGGTAATTTTATCAGTAGAGTATACAATACAAATAATGTACTTTTTTTGAGAGGGTAAAACATGTTAGCACCGCAGAGGAGTTATCTAACACGTGGTCCTCTATACAAACACACAATTCATTGTGAACATACTTTTGGAATTAGGCAGTGATTACCTATAAACTTATAAAACAATCACACGAAACATTGTATCAGAACGTCTGTCATTTGAATAACATGTCTTTTATATTAGTAAATCATAACTGCATACCGTATTTCCTCAAATAAACGCCGCCCTCGAATAAACGCCGCACCTGAGAGCCAAAATATTAATAAACTCCGCCCTCGAATAAACGCCGCACCCTGGAACAGTCAACAAACTAAAAGCACAGAGCGGAGTTGTCTAAAACTATAAGTTTAAAGTTTGAAAGGCAGTTTACAGATTTCTTACGCGTTTGCAAGCGCAACAAGTAAAACTGCAAGGCGTGATCGGTACAGCCAGACAAAGAACTGTATCATTTTTCCTCTTTTTAAAGTAAAGTTACGGTTGGTTGTTTAAAAAATAAACAGCATTTGAAATAAACGCCGCCCTCGAATAAACGCCGCACCCAAATCATGAAAAATTTAATAAACGCTGCGGCGTTTATTCGAGTAAATACGGTAAGTGAAAGCTGAACCACAGCTGGATGTCAAGGCGCCGAGATCTTGAGCTCGACCCACTCTTTTCAGTCTCTCATAATTTCTACGTGATAGATGAACTGAAAACACTTTATTTTGTCAATAGCAAATAAAGTCACAACTTCACGACGTAATTATCTAAAAGAGTTCATGCCGCTCTTGGTTGCATCATGGGTAATCAGGGCATGGATTACAGAGAGTCGACTCGCGAACTGAGGTTTATCAACGATTTCTCACAAAATCATAAGTTATAAACTCTTGGATTTTTAGATAGGCAAAATAAATTCATACTCTAGTCACATGCTAGTTTTGGCCTAATTGGCCGCAAATTACCTGGAAAGCTATGGGATTTGTTGAAAATCTATATTGTTTTCGAGTTAGTCAGTTTCACACGCGATTGCTCTCGCAAACAATGCATTTGCCAAGAGATTAAGAGGCTCTTCGTGTAATTTGCAATCGAACACGCCAAAAATTGGCGCGTGTGTAGGATTAGAGCTAGGCGTACCTGTCTAAAATGCAGAGTTAACAACGTTTGATTTTGTGAGAAATCGTTGATAAATTTCAGTTCGCGACTCGACTCTATGTAATCCATACCCTGATTACCCATGATGCAACTAGGAACGTGCACTGCTGCTTGCGTACAGACGCCAGACTCCGCTCGGTCAAGACGGTTACCCTGTAAAATGAAGCAGCTATGCATAGACTGTTGCTGACCTAACTTTAGCTCGATTAGTGGGGTGTTTTAATTTATTCCAAGTGTCGATACACAGAACATACACAATTGCCTAATGTCAACTTTTGATAAATCTTTTGCCATATCAATGCTTGGATGGGAGGGTAGAGCTTTTGGCTAGAAAAACGTTTCTCCTTTTTTCTCCTTTTTTAAATCTTTAATTCTTTCAATATTTCCCGAGTCTTGTTTAGATCTATAGCTCGACGCCAACATGGGGCCGTTCAAATCACCCAACGCTTTTGTATCGTTCGAATCTAATGTTGCGCAAGGTCTTTTGTTCAATTCATTTGCATTAGATTCAGCACATGAAAAGTTTATAGACGTCTGAAACTGGGCAGAGTTTTACTCAAGTTTGATGGTCAGAATACGCTTGTTTTTTGGATAAGAACAACGAGGCTCAAATCAGCCAAAATGTAAGAAAAAATTAAGAAAAAACTCGGGCTGAAGCTTCGGAAGTTTGAAAAGTTTTTCTGGTAGAAAATTTACTAAAACTTTTGATTTACTTTAGCGATACAGCACGAAGCATTTAAAAATATTCCCATCAGAATCTGATCCCTAAAGACTGCGCAATTAAGTGTTCGCCTCTAAATTAAGTTGCCACAATACAAATGTGGTGCGAGCCGCTTCGTTTTCCAATATCTTGTCTCTATTTTGTTTTTTCTTCCAAAAAAACCGCTCACAGTAATAAAAACAATTTAAGGACAAATTTAAGCTAAAACTCATAGAAAAATTATTGACAATGAGTTTCGCCAAGATTTACTGGTTCTTATAAAAAAGAGTATAAGCATCATATAAATAAATGTGAAAGAATTTTTCACTTTAAATTTATCTTCTTTCGAATGCAGATTATAGGTTGCACCTGTTTCTCATTGAAGGAAAGACGCGGAAATTGTTGATATTAATATAAACCGATTCCTTTGCTGTCTCTTACCCGATTTTTGTTTTAATCGAAAAAATAACCCTAATCATTATGTGGTCGATATTCACATTGCTACCCTAACAAAATATTCTCAAAACAGGTTTTCGTGCGTGTGTTTTTAGTGGTAGAGTTATTTTACTATTGCTCCGGAAATGTCAGAACTTTTCAACTTGACGCTACTGACGGTAGCCGGAGTAACAAGTATTGAAAGCAAAGCAATACCGTAAAAGTATACAACAATTTATTTCAGTTCAGTTCCACCTGTTAATTGAGTATGCAAACTTTCGGCAGCATAAGACACGACGAAAAATCATTTCTTCTTTTGGTCTTTGAAATCTTGTGATCAAGTTTAATAAGCGTCTTGTTTTTCATTAACGAATAATTTTTGCTAAGTTTTTTCAGTCATTCATTCAATCTGTCTGTATTTCCGTTTTTCCATAGTCGGAAACTGAAATCGGATTTCATGCAATTTTAGAATATAGAATATGCCCGTGTCGACTAAATGTTTGGTGACAGAAATGTTAGGCCTTGGTGCGGGGTCCCATTAGCAGATTTTCCTAGAACTTTCTACTTTAGGTTGAGGTTTTATTGTTTTTAGTGGAAGCGTCACGTAGTTTGCGCTTCTATTTTAATCACGTTGGAGTCTACCGCTGAGTGAGTGTCTTATTGTCCGACTCTTTGGCAGGTGGCCGTGCATAAAGAAGTCTCAATTACACTTGTGCACACAATGCCACAAAATAGATAAGCTCTACAGATTTCTCTTACTTGCAGTTTACATGCGGATCGGAAGCAATCTTGTCACATGTAAGTTGTACTATACAGATTCAAAAATGTTTCCGAACTAGAGTCTACTGATGCCAAATTGACATGAGAAACTGGAAAAGGACTTGCTTCAAATATTTTTTGAAGGTGCGTAAAAAACTTTTTACACTGTATAAACAAAGCGTTTGATTTTAATATCGAATTTGTTACCCTAAACCTTTCGTTTCTGCTCTTCAGTTTGCTTGGCTGATTTCAGCATTGTATTCAGTAAATGGTACCAAACCAACCAGTGGGCGCTCCGGTACGTACGTATAATGTGTTACAATCAATAAAATAAAAATCAATGTGTATTGATTTTTCAAATGCGGGAAAGCATTTCTCTCGTAACAAAAAAAAGTTGGAAATTTATTTAAACAATCTGAGAAAAGCAGCATCAAGACTTTTAAAACAGAGCAAACAAATTTGTCAATAAAACTTTATCATTCATGTTCTTAACCATACAATAAATATAGTAGAAAAAGAAAATATTAGTTTTCGTATAGTTTTATATTCCGGTTTGTCTAAGTTTTAATAAACAAATATGCTAGGCTTGAAAAAGTTTACATAATTTTCATAGATTTTTAAGTGCTCCAACCAAAACTCGAAATATTTGGGTATAGAGCCTTTCGCTAAATTCTCTACCGTCATTAATTCAAAATAGGTGACTTATTTTTTCTGGCTGTATATGCAAAACCATTTTCAATTTTACAGTTTTTGTATCTCCAAGAATATTTGCTTCATAAGTTGCATTTCTACTATTAATATATATCACAAACTAATATATTATTATAATTAACTTCCTTCTGTCTATATAATTTGGATTGTGCATTTGTAACTTTATAGAAAATTTGGGAACCTGAAGTGTCAGGGACATCTGGAAACTATTTTCTTAATTAAAACTGAATAAAATTCGCTCAGTGTTACAAACTTCTTAAACTATTATGTGGACCGACTTCGGTTCGTGAAGTTATTAGTTAAAACATGTTTAAAAAACACTCATTTCAGGACATTGAAAATGAATGTCGGTTGATCAGTATTAAGAATTTCATTAACTGGTTCAAAAGTTTAGATATAATTTTCACACCTAAGAAGCGGAAAATATGACAAATTTTCGGACCATAGTCCGGGGAAAGAATCAAAAGTTAGAATAACATATTAAACATTTCTTCTCTCCACGAAGAGGTTTATAACCCAATTTGCTCTTCGTGGAGAGAAGAAATGTTTATGTTATTCTAGTGACGTTCATGGGATTCCATCAGCTGGTACAGAAATTGGGAACTGTTGGATTTAGAAGGGCGTTAAACGGTAAACGCGAAACTATTCTACAAGAAGGCAGTCAAGTATTCTGTCTTTAGTCGTGAAAATAGTTGAAAATGTTTATCTGGGAAGAAGACATTCTAATCAATTCTATATTGTTTTAGACATGCGCGTTTTTGAAGTAGACGAGAGGATAGAAAACACCGTGGCGTGTGAAAGAGAAAAGATCAAGTTAAAGTGCAACAAACCATCGACGGTTTTGCTATTCTATTCTGCATACTATGGAAGGACGCAGGTGGGCCGCGTGGTGTGTAGGGCTCGCGGGGACGGACAGAAGGATGACGTCATTTGTGGACAGCTTGACGTCACTATGAAGCTGAGGAGAATCTGCGAGGGAAGGACGCGGTGCAAGTTTGAAGTAAAAGATGCTACTTTTGGAAATATTTGTTCAAAAGTTTACAAATATCTCAAGGTTCTATACACATGCGGTAAGGCTTTATTAGTTAATAATATGCATAAAAATTACTGCAATCTCATTGGCTGTGAGCCTTTCTTTAAATTCCAAACAGTGAAATTACAAATGAAAGCAGAGCAATTACATGTAATTGCACTGATTGTAAACAAATAAAACGGCAGCTAGGTGATAGACCTGTGATCGAAAAAAACCTGAAACCTGGAAGCACAAAAAAACCCATTTATTTCAACATTTAATTTTAGTTCCTCGTTTGCGCAAAAGAAAACGCAAAAAGGAAAGATCGACAACAGTCACGCCAACAATGGCAGTAACAATCAACTCAACGACGCCTTTCACACGCCAAAGTAACACCAGCACAAACATGTCTGTGTCTTCATTTGGAAACGTGACAGTAACGCCATCTTCAAACAATAACACAAACGAAACAACGCCTGCTAACGAAACATATGAAAAAAACATCACAAGTACTGTAGCGCCACAAGAAAATGAAAACGCCAGTATTTTGTTACCGCAAAACCGAACAGCGTCGACAGTTGAGGGAAGAACTACAGCGAGAAGCACGGTGGAATATAGTACTAGGAATACACGAGTTCTGATGGTTCTAACCGGGAAAAGATATTCTAAGATGTCGTTGCTTGGATCGCTTATTCTACTTGTTATGCACATTACAGGTGCGTTTAGCTAAAGATATAGGTAAAGTTAAAGGTATACGTATGGATATAAGCTAGCTGATCGGGTTGTTCAGCAGGGCTGGGTTGTTCAGCAAGGCTGGGTTGTTCAGCAGGGCTGGGTCGGTTCAGCAGGGCTGGGTTGTTCAGCAGGGTTGGGATGTTCAACGGGGCTGGGTTGTTCAACAGGGTTGTGTTGTTCAGCAGGGCTGGGTTGTTCAGCAGCGTTGGGATGTTCAACGGGGCTGCGTTGTTCAACAAGGTTGGGTTGTTCAACAGGGCTGGGTTGTTCAACAGGGCTGGCTTGTTCAACAGGGTTGGGTTGTTCAATAGGGTTGAGTTGTTCAACAGGGCTGGGTTGTTGAACAGGGCTGGGTTGTTCAGCAGGGCTGGGTTGTTCAACAGGGCTGGGTTGTTCAATAGGGTTGGGTTGTTCAACAGGGCTGGGTTGTTCAACAGGGCTGGGTTGTTGAACAGGACTGGGTTGTTCAACAGGGCTGGGTTGTTCAATAGGGCTGCGTTGTTCAATAGGGTTGGGTTATTCAACAGGGCTGGGTTGTTCAATAGGGCTGGGTCGTTCAACAGGGCTGGTTTGTTCAACAGGGCTGCATGGATTAACCCAAATATCGGAGAGCATCTTTTTACCAAGAAAGTTCTGTTTGGATTTTCTAAGGAAACAAAATGTCAAATCCAGAACTACAACCGAAATTAGTCTCTATAATGTAGGAAACAGAAAGATGGGTTAAATGTTAACTCTGAGTTATTGCTAATCGGCTTTGGAATAACTCGGCCCAGAGTTTTAGTGCTTTTTAACATTTGTTAATGTAGCCGTGTAGTTTCGATTTTTTTCATATTTCGCAGCAAATCATTCATTTCGGTCAAAAATTGAGTTGAATTATTGCACCAATCTTAGTTCGTATTTGTAAGAATTACTATTTATATTTTAGTCTACGAAAGTCACGGTCAGTAATGTTATGTTTGCATGCCAAACCTACAGCAAACATTGACGACTATGTGCCGGTGTTGTTGGCTAGTGTTGGAATCACCCTTGGATGTACAATTCTGATGATTCTAGGATGCATCTGCGTCAAAAGAATGAAACGAAAAGGTAGTAAACTACTGTTCCGGCCTACTATATGTGTTACTTTGGAGCCATTGTCGCCTAATGTCACCTGATATTGCCTAATGTCATCTAATGTTACGTAATATCGCGTAATGTTGCCTAATGTTGCCTAATGTTGCGTGATGTCACCTAATGTTCCTAGTGTCGCCTAATGTCGCCTCATATCGCGTAATGTTGCCTAATATCACCTAATGTCACCCAATGTTGCCTAATTCCACCAAATGTTACCTAATGTTGCCTATTATCACCTAATGTTGTCTAATTAATATCACCTTATGTTGCCTAATATCACCTTATGTTGCCTAATATCACCTTATGTTGCCTAATATCACCTTATGTTGCCTAATATCGCCTTATGTTGCCTAAAGTCGCCTAAAGTTTCCAAAGGTTGCGAAATGTTTTTATTCAATACTACCCATAGTCACATCACATTTCCCCCTCGTATCCAGTAAACAAATTTATATTTGCCTTCTCAAACTTTTGCCCAGTATTTTGTCCAATATTCTGACAAAACTCCCCAATGTTGTCAAAGTTAGCCCATCAGCGTCGAGTATTTCGATAACGTTCCCTACCAAAATTATTGCCGATCTTGGACAAAGTACCTTAATATGTTTCCCTAAATCGCGGTTACAAGCGGTTTCAATGGTCCTCGGAGTCAACGTTTACTGGATGATTTTGAGCAAAATTTTTTGTTTTCGATAATTTGGTTTATAAAGCACTTAAAAGCTTTTATGACAAGACGACAGGGGTTCCCAATGGGGTTTAGCTATCAATCACTTGTAGGTTCAAAATAATTTTTTCCTGATTTAAGACGGGATCAAACGGTTCCGACCAAACGGGCGATGAGAGTAAATAACTTTCATCGACTCTCATGAGAATTTTGAACATGTTCAAAGTGATGAAAGTGCATGAGATGATGCAATCAAACGTGCAAGAGTGTAGAAATATTATCAATTCCCTTCATCTCTCATCACTGTTTGATCCCGCCTTTATCCAGCTCCAGTAACTCTTGAGGAAGGTGGTCCTCTTCAAAGCCATCTACGTATGCATAGTAGTATATATACATAATTATAGCGCAAATTTTGTTACAGACGATCCGTCGACCAAGGAGCCAGCCAAGGTAGAACGTGTAAATGGTTACAGGTATAAAACAAATTCTCCGACTGGGGAAGACGACAGTTTGCCCGGTAGTTCAAAGGGAAGTCAGTGTGGCAGTAACACTTCTTTGGAGAAGAAATGGCCGCCCCCACCCCCAGAGGCCTGTTCACCTGATAACGAGGACAATGAGTTGAAGCTCCCCACCAGGGAGGGGAGGGTGGTTGGTCTTGCCACCCTTCCAAAAACCAACAACACTAACAACAAAAACTTAGACGGGTAAGGTTAGAGTAGATTCTTTCCCAACGAAGACGTAAAACCTAAAAGAGCGATAGATTATCGGGGTAATTAAAATGCAAACTTTAAGTAAATAGTTTTTAAAAAACTATTCAATGCATCGGCGAGTAGATACAAACTTGAAGTAGTGTTGATAAACGAATTATCATTGCCGTTGGTATTTGAAAAAGCTGACGTTTCGAGCATTAGACCTTCGTCTTCGTCAGAGCATCGTCAGATGCTTTGACGAAGAGCTAACGCTCGAAACGTCAGCTTTTTCAATACCTACGACGAAGATAATGAAAATGCAATCGCCTTATAACTAAGTCCTTGATTTGTTATATTCCGGAGGGGGATGGGGGTGGG
>JAOCNB020082087.1:0-12130 GCA_026546465.2 Palythoa caribaeorum | reverse complement strand
ACCACTCCATTTGGAGTGATTCCAATAAGGGCCTTCATGGTAGTTCTTGACTTGTAACTTGAATAACATAATGACCTGTTATCCAAACTGGAAGGTGATTCCATCTGCAGTTCAGTACAGTCAATTATTGAAACCAAATCAGGATAAAATGATTTAAAAACAGGTGGCATGTAAAACAAAATCTGTTCTTTGGATGGCCACTGAATACAAATGGGTTCCAGCTCTTTTCTCATGAACGTGATCCAAGTCCTATTAACAGATTACTTAATGGAGACTGATACTCTGAATCTGTCTGCCAAATCTTTGGAAAGAAGCCCTAGCCTTAGTTTTAACAGAACAACTCTGAAATCCTGCCATACTGACAACTTTCTATTGCTACCAGGCTTTTTATATCCAGGACTATAGTGAGTTATGTTTTTGTCACTATAACATAAGTTTTTAGCCTTCTCTTTCAATAAGTCAAAGCATAAAAATAACGTATCAATTGCCATCGCTGCTTTTATAGTCGTCAATATCAAATTTGGGTTTCGAATTCATTTCCCTAATCGCCAACTTTAATTCCTCTATCTCTTTGTTTAGAGTAGCAATTTTGTTTTTCAAGTCTTGAAATTCTGTGATATTGTCGGTTTGACAAGTTTGATCTTTGGTTAAACAAGGACCAAAGTCGATACTTCCAGAGCGCTGTATCTCGTCATTATCCTCATTGACATTCGTAGCCACATCTTTAAGCTCAGATAAATTTAAGTCTTTTTGCATTTTCTTTATTGTCGAACATGGTTCGTGTTTCTCGATAGTTCTTCGCTTAAATGGAGCAGAAGTCCAAGGAAATATCGAAGGAATTTGGGTTTGGCACATTTTTTCGCCGTTTGGAAAAAGTTTGCCACAAATCCTTGTATTCTGATCATTCAGCTTTAATTTTTTGTTTCGTAAAAGCTTTTCATAAACACGTTTCATTTTGGTGTCACTTGGTATTGTTTGAAACTTCAAACCCGGAGAATTTCGCCAGTTATTTGTGGATAGAATGGAACACGTGAGCGACCTCCAAAACAGCCCCATGCTGCTTTGCGACACCTCACTTGACCCAGTCTCCCGTGCAACCTCGGAAGGACAAATACTATGGAGTAGCTGAAACTCCTAATCAAAATTTAGCTGAAATCCTTTAACGGGCTGGCTTGAATGGCTGCAATTTTTATCCGTCTTTCTTCTGCTAGGCACCGGTGTGGCATTGGCTGGTACACTAGCATCCTATCCACCGCACTGTGTTTTCTTTCCAGTAACTTTTTGTAGATAGGAAAAAACCTTTCATGTTGACTAAAACCGGCTATCAAAACTCCGGGCCTGTCAATAATCTGACGATTCATGGAGTCGCCCTTAAAATAGGGCCAGGTTGCCCCGTTGTAAAGGTTTATCAGACGCTCAACATCAATGGACGACGCCTGGGTACCAAGAACTCTGTCGAAGAATTGTGATACTTCCTCCTTTCCAATAAGGGCTTTCGATCCTGTTGCACTTTGAAGTTGCTTAAAAAGGCCCTTCTCCGTAAAATCGTCAACAAATAGTGGCGAGTTGTTGTTTTTCTGTTCCATGTGTAGACGTAAGGGCAATTGGCAATGATGCTGAAATGCAGGCAATTTTCCAGCTCCTGGTTCACAAAGACAAACTGCGAAAATCTTTATATTCTTGATGAACATTTTGCTAGGTACCTGGACTGCTGTTTCACCCATTAGCGTGGCAACACTTGGAACTATCAAAGCCAGTAAAATCTCTTTTGTGCTGGCAATAGAGAAAGCGTACTTCTCCAGCCAATTGATAATTTTACGAGGCATAATTTTTTCCCAAGGTAATACTTTGGCCTTTCCTTGTTTCATTACTTCACTGTCTATCGTTTTTGCTCCTTTTGGAGCAAACAAAGACATTCGGTTCGCCATGTCAATTATGCCAGAGGTAATCACCTGGATGAACCTTAACTTGACAATATGTTACTATTCTGAACTATTTAAGGGCCGTGTTAAACTGGCTTTTCCAGTTTATGCACGTTCCATATGTAAGACACATTTAGTGCCACGATCTTTTCCATTGCTAGGCATGCGTAATATTTATTGGTCTCGAAGGAACTTCGTTCTAGTTGTAGGGTTTTAAATTGACAACCGAGAAGGTTAGAAAATAGCTTATCATATGGAATGAATTTTCATTTGGTTTTTGGTGTAAGTCGAAATCACCCCTGCATTCCTTTTTGTGTGCATTTCATATTACCGTATGTGAACAACCCGCCGTGAACAACAGCCATGATTCTTAAATCAAACACAAGACCTGAATAGCTTCCTTAATTAAGTATTCTATTTTATTTATTTTTCTATTTACAGGTATTTAGGGAAGACGTTCCATGGAGAACAGATGATAGGACTCGAGATCCCTTACAAAGTTCTTTCTCCATTGGTCAGAGTAACAATGTCAGAAAATTTATGTTAAAAAAAACCCGAAAAACTGCAAGTAAATAGGAGCATTAAATAAAACTAGAGAAAATCTATAACTACATAAAATAGCAGTTTCTCTAAGTTTTTGAGACCATATATTTTAGGTGACAACTCAAAGAGTCCGAGAGTGTTAATCAAGTATTGCCTTTGATGTTCCTTGCCACAACGAGAACTCGCGCTCAGCGAAAAACTTAACTAAGAGCCTGTTAGCAGACGCATTGGCAGGAAAGGTATGAATATATCTAACCTTTGTCTTAGCTATTTTAAAATAGTAGGATTCAATATTGCGCATTGTTGTTACCCGATAGTGGAGATAAAATTCATTTAGGCTACAATGAAGCTCTTTGTCGAACAAATTAGTTCATCAATATTACTGAATCAAATGAGCTACCCTATAATTCGGAAAATAAGCCCATCCGTGTGTAAGCCCTTCTATATATACAAGGCACAAATATTTAAAACGCAAAACCCCTCCAATGATAAGACCTTCCAAGTATAAGTCACCAGGGCCTTATATTTGGAAATTTTCCTGAAATAGATAATAAATTAAAGGAAATTTCAAGTACCATTATATCAATTTCTAAACGCGGATTTCCTTCCTATAATAAGCTCCTCCGTTTATACGCCTTTCCAAATATAGCCCCTGAAAAAAGCCTGTTGAAAAATATAATCCCAGGGGCTTATAATCGAAATTTTGATACTTGTTTTTACTACCCTGGAGTAAGTAGATATTTAAAATCAAAAATACCTTGTATGCATATGTTTTTATTAACTTTTCATATTTTAATTGATTTACTTAATGTTAACTACATGTAATACTGCCCTGCAATCATTAATTTATATTATATGATTATATGAGACAGACTATACGTGACACTAAAAGACGCGTGTGAGGGACCGGTAAAGCACAGTGTTAGGCCGGGAAAATGTCGCACCAAGAATGAAGCACGTACGAGATTGACAATGTCTTGTCTTTGCTTTGTCTTGTGATTGGCTGATAAGCGGGTGCACTCTGTATCAAAGAGAAAAGATATTACCAAAATATGAAATTCTTTTTGGACACTCATTCGGAATTTTATCTGTATTTTACAAAAACAATTGTTTCCCCGTATTACCAACTGTCTACATTGTTCAAACATCAACAAAATTTAACTTAATTATTACCTTGAAATACTGGCTTGTATGTAATGTTGCTTAAAAATATTACAAAAAATATGATTTATTCAAAGAAATGTTTAAGAGTGAGGATATAAAGGGGCATAGTCGTGGTTCTGCACATTATCGAAACTTGAGCCGAGATTGAACAACAGCATTGTTCTTTCAATCAATCGTGCAGAGAGTTCTGCTGATGCTCCTCTGCAGGATAGTTTTTCTGTGTGAAAAGGGTGTTTTGATGAAGACATTGTGTAAGTGTGTGAACCATAGCAGTGACAAGAATGATAATTGTCACAGATTTAGGGATTGTGAAATGTCAACCTCCAATCTTCAATCAAACGAAAATAATCAGGGAAGAAACAAATTATTTTGGCTTTGGGTTTCAATTTCAAATGTTGTTTACCGTGAACTGTTATGTGATTAGGAATGTCCAGTACTCTCAAGCAGCAGTTATTCTCTTTTTTATATTTTTATTTTCTACCCTTTCCTTCAATAGGTATATGTAGCAAAATAACGATCTTGATTTTTGTGTAGAATCCAGGGTACAAACGCGAAGGCACTTGCGCAAATAAAGATGCACCACCCTGGAGTGGATGCTCCTGCAAGACTGCAAGACCTTGGTCTTGTACTATCAAGACCTTGTGCTCGGTTAGCCATCTCTTAATATGTTACCCAAGGTCAACCTGAACATTAGATTACTGCTGTTTATATTAATATCCCACTTGGAAGATTTTGGATTAAAAATAATAGAGTTTATTCATTTTTTTTTATTCAAAACTACTTTGATGTGCAACAAATAATTCCCTTGAATCTATTGGTGGAACTACTGCAATGATTGGAGCAATTCTCCATTCTCCATGGGTCATTAATGTCTAATTCTATAGTATCCTGCATGTTTTCTTTGTCTAATTTTCTCAGCTCGAACACATTGGCCATCAGCATTGGGATGTATGCATAATCTTTGTCTTCCTTAATAGCAACTGATGTCCAGCGTTTGGTTCTTTGGAGATACTTTGTGCTGACTTTAGGTTGCTCACGCTTATCAGTTAGTGATTTTCTGTAAAGGTGTTGTGGTCAATGACTGCTAAAGGCTGAAAGCTGAAAATAATGAAAATAGTTAGTAAGTTTTTGGATGAGTACACAACTGCATATAATTGAAGAATACTAAACAGCTAATGTTTCTAAACATTAACAAAATGTTTGGTGCTTTCTTAAGTTAATATGCAACTCTTTTTACGCTTTTAATCACATTCTTTTTTTACATGTTATCATTAACAATTTTCATTAAGAATTAATAATTAAAATATCCACGTTTTTGCTTAAATTAAATAAGTAAGTTCTATATTAAATATATATTTTAGTTTGAATGCCTAGCCACTGAGTTAACCGTTAGGTTTTCGTGTCAGTGACTAGTCATTTAAAGTTACATTTTTTTTTGTAGCACACTTTGATATAATCACAATTGTCAAAAAAAATCTGAGAGGGAAACTCTGATGTGTCTTTACAGGAAATATCACGGAACAAATGCTGGAAATTTGCTTCCAGCGGGAAATCGAAAGGCACGACTCACCGATTTCATGTCTGGTGCTCATCGATGTTTTATACAAAACATTTTAAAAGTGATTTTACAAGGAAAAACTTTCTGCGAATCAAAACAAGAGCCCAACATATATGATATATGAAATGGAGATTCGAGAGCAGCAGCATTCCCAATTCCCGGTCATTTCCTTCTGGACAAAAAGTCCGACAACCAATATGACAGACAAAAAAACATCTAGTAATATTAATTTGGTCAGTCCACTGATAATATTCAAAATTTCGACAACAACAACAATAAAAACAATAACAATAACAATAAAAACAACAACAAGTTATTTATTTGCACTTTGAAAACTTTTAACTGTTACATCAGTGTTTGTACAAGGTCAATGCCACTCAGCGAGTGAATTATATATCGGGATTTTACCTGCACGAGCTCACTAACAATGAACGAGAAACTTTGATATCGCACGAGGCTTGGCGAGTGTGGTATGGCAAATTTCGAGTTTATTATCAGTGAACGCGTGCAGATAAATCCCGACGATTCACGATCAATGAGTGCGTTTCAATTTGAATACACTACACAAGGAAGTACTGCAATGAAACCTCTAAATATTATACGAAGTAAACGTGGGGTACAAAACGTTGATTTTAATGCGTTTCGAAGCTGATACAAAATTAATCATTCTTATTTTACAAAATAATCCAAAAATACATAAATATGACGAATAAATGAATACTGAATGAATTTAAAACTTTTTAAAATGAAAAATCTTCAAACTTTGACTCAGTCAAGCCATAGTGTAATGGCAGTGAGTTGAAATTACACAACGTCTATCACACCAAGATAATGACTTTAAGGTGTTTTTTTCTTAACCCAGTAACACGTGGTACCAATCAGCCAATCAGAAAATTGGAATGCGTACAGAGTATGAAAACTTAATAATACTGATATTGTAGTAATACTATAAAGATTTTCTTTTCTCTAGGGATATTGTACTGAGAACGAGGCCAAAATTTGCTCAAAAAGCAGGACAAACGTATAAATACGGAACCGAGGGTAGGGTTTCAGATATAAATGAACTTTTTCTATTCAAAGAGCAAATTTCGTTAAAATATAAAAAACCGGCATAAGACAAACAGCAGCATATTATTTGTGAAAGGATTCGTTTGTAAACTTGACGTTTCGTATGTTCCAACATACATTTTCAAAAGTACAAACCATTAAAATTTAAAAATATGATATATGAGCAAAAGGAAAAAGTGAGAAGAATGTGTCCGTTAGAAAATTAATACAAAACTTCCACGAGTGACAGCTTGTCACTCGAGACATTTACATTAAGAGCTGGTTTAAGTTCTTGTATGAATGTTTTTTTCTTAATTTTGCAATGAGAATCTCAAAGTGATTCCATGTTTTGTAGTTTAAAAATGCAGACTTTATTTTTATGTACTGCAACATCGGCTGCCGAACCGGGGAGGAACGGGGACAAGGGTTAGGAGTGCACCCTTCCCACTCTCCCCCCCTCCCCCCGCCCCCTTCATCCTATTGAATATGACGGGGGTTTTGGATTGTGTTGAATACCGGAGTGTTCAAACTAATCCAATACCATTCCGAACAAAGTTAGATTGTGGTACCATGGGCCATGATTTTGATCACGCGAGCGAAATTGTTGGACGATGTTGGATAAAAAGTTTCAAGTCAAACTTCATCTAACAGCGTCCACCAACGTCCAACATATTTGATTGTGCTGTTCAAACGGGTCAAACATGTTACGTCCAACAACTTTGGATGGTATTTGACCAGCACGTTTGATCCGTTTGAACGGACCTTTATTAGGTGTGTTCCGTGGCGGTCGGAGGCGCTAATCAAAGCGTGGTCGCACAGCTGCTTTCCACTGCTGTTCTCTCTTGCTGCTCCCGGGCAGCTTTGTAAACAGAGTACCCATTAGGAGCCACTGACCTGGCGCCAGGGAGACGCGAGTGCTAGGATATACAATTAGATCAAATTTATCATCGTCGAGGACATTCTCGATTTTCTCCAGAAACATTCCGGAAATCTTTAGAGATTTCCCCTCTGTAATTTCCACTGCATCGACAACTGCAGCCACGGACCTAATGCTGACTGAACGAGGTCTGCGAAACTTTTCTTTGAGCGAGGGCTTGGGGCTAGAACTTGCGGCTTTTCTTTCGTGAAATTCCACAGTTGCAGTGAGTTCGTCTTCTGATTTTTCTAGTGTAACCGTAGAGCCTAACTTTTTTCTTAAAGTAACGATGAGTAGATAGGTCTTCTCCAAGCCTTTTTCCTCTGGGGTGAAGAATTTTGGCACCAAATGGATATTAACTTTTTGTTTCAGAGGAATTAAAGTTGGCTTAAGTTCGCCATAAACCTTTGTTATGTGGTCTCCGTAACTTGAATAAGAAACCCGGCTTTGCTGTGAACTGAGAGCCGCCTCGTTCACCGTCACCGCACGGGGTCTACTTGATTCTCCGCCAACTTGTTCTCCATTCTCCAAAAACAAACTTGAACGTGAGTATCTTTGTGGAAGAGGATCGGACAAAGTACTGACGGTTCTTCTCTTCTTTCTTGTTGCTAGAGATTGAATCAGCCCCATATCAAATCAAATCAAAACCCGTCCTCAATTACAATTCTTTGTCGGCGTTTTCTTTTAATTTGAGCTAGTGTCGGAAAGTTCGGAGTGATACAAGTTCCCTTTTCAAAATGCTGTTTCACTGCTGATTTTTATGAAGCTCTACCAAGCTCCCTCGTTCCAAACTTGTTTGCTGTTTCTCACAAAAACACGTTTTAGAAATTAGCTTCTTTGTTCGGCGCGTCGCTACCGTTTATAATTTGTTTACTTTGACGCAAAATTGAGTTTGAGTGCGCGCTTCTTGTTATTTTGAGCCGTGATATAATTGTATCAGTCTATTGTGTTCCAAGCACATGTAATTTACTCTTTCAGTTTCTGTTAACCTGGTCCGAACTTTGACGGTGTTTTTCCCCTAAACATTCATTACAATACAAAATGAGGAATCTTGTGCTCTAAAAATGGATACTCGGTTTATTTAAAATTCAACGCAAAACAAACATGTAAAACATTTATCAACAAAAGTTGATGCTGAGTAAACACAGACACAGTAAACAATTCATTACTTTGACTAGACGCAGTACTGCGTTTTTTTAAAATAAGAATCTAAGTGGGTGGCATAAGTTGAGGAAAGCCGGGTAGCACACAATTAGTGCATAATCGAAAATATCTGGGAATGGTCATTCCGTGAGCTTAATTGTTAATTACCAGAAAATTTTAAAATATGAAAATTTGACAATACATATTCCTGCATTCTGGAGCAAGTAACTATGGTAATTATTGGCATTTTGAGTGAAGACAGACACTTCAAATTCCGCTTTTGTCCATCACAATTCATTGTAAACGCTTGCGACTTTTATCCAAAAAAAAACACCATGGAGAAGAGCGAAGAAAGGAATATTATCTAAGCTACGACTTTATAAAAATACTTAACTCTCAGTTTGATACAGTTTTTCTAACAAACAGGCGGCGAACTAAGAATTAAGGCCCGGGCCAAACGTTCAATAGACCTTAACGGCTTCCCTCAATGTTTCCCCAATACAGTCCTCTTGGGAAATGAGGTTCTTTGTTTAAGCTGAACATTCTTTTGTGCTTTTCTCATTACACATCTGATCTGCTGACACAAAAAATATTATTTCCCAAGAGGACTGTATTGGGAAAACATTGAGGGAAGCCGTTTAGGTCAATTAACTTGAGATGTGCCGAACTCAATGCAAATGAGCAAATTCTATTGTTTACTTTATTTGCAGTGAAATCGGCACATGTGAAGTTCAAAGTTTAGGCTGTCGTCACACTTGAACCCCCGAATCGTACCTAGCACCATTTTTCGGAACGTATAATTTTGTCGTGCTTGACTGAATGCACGTTGACAAATGATGAGGTGTCATTTGAGTTTACACAGCTGTCAAAGCTTGCGTATATAGCATGCTCCAAGCGTGATTTCGACCTTACTTGAAGCAGACGTCGGCCGGCCCGTTTGAGGTTTAGAACGTGCGTCAGGTGCTGGAGCTTTGTCTAAAATCGGAGGTCACACTGAAAGTATACTTTAACCAGACGATAGCTATGGCAACAATGAAAGTGTACTTTCGCTGGGCCAAGTGTGACCACGGCCTTTGTCCGGGCCTTAGGCGGAGTAGTACGTTCGCCGTCTGAATATAACTACTCTAGTTTTTGCTGAGTCTTGATGTCTCAATCAACCAGCCTAGCCCAAAAAAACCTGCCTAGCCCAGTCAAGGTCACGAGCCGGGCTGCTCTAATTCCCGCTTCAACTACGACAATGAGCAGCAATTCTTTTTTTACAATATGGGCCATTACAATGAAAATTAACCGAATACCGAATTCCTTGTCCATTACATAATGCAGGTTGCTGGTCTCATTGCTTACGTGTTTTCTTTTCAGTTCTAAAGGCCATTCCCGCATATTTTTGTTTACAATTCTTTTCAAGCAAAAATAAAGTGTAGGTCGGTCAAGTAAAAAAAAAAATTAAAAAAATTTTGCTATTTAGTCTTTTGCGTGCATAATATTTATGATATGTCGCTAAATTTTACGAGTAAGACCCCCTGACCATTCAGCCCCTTTGTAAGCGACGTCAGACGTAAGCGAATGTTTGAAATATTTAATTTGTTTTAATCACGAGCTGCCTTATTACGTCACTGTGTTAAACAGTAAGAAACGAACATGGTAATATATTGGTTAACACAGTATAATTATAAAGCAATGATCAATACACGTTCTTTTCTGTCTTGAACGACTCTTCTAAAACGCTTAAGGTTACCGTATACCTTCACAGGTGTTTTGTGTCAAAACGATATAGTGCTTCTGTTTTAAACCGTACATACCTGAACCCATATATCAAATTAATGTTTATAGAGCTGGCTTTCGAACTATACTAAAAATTTTGATTAAAATGAAATTTTAGATTTTTTTATGTTCTCTAAAAACGAGCGACAAAATCGCCTTTCGAGAGTTCCAACTCAAAAGGAATTTGATTGTTTCCCCTAGAATTTGCACAGTAGCTTCTCAATATATGAAAAACAAAAATGTGTCTGCATTTTTTATTTTTCGAAAATCTTTTTGTTTTAGAGCAATTTTTGTACGGTCTCTAGACTTTTTTGAGCCCTAATTCGAAAAAGGGCCGTAACTTTTCTCTGCAATTGAATATGAGAAAATGCAGACAAGTTTTTTAGCACTTTTGGTCTGGAAACTGGCAGATTGATTAAATCATTATAAATCAATAATCGCTTGGACTTGTAACTTTCGAAAGGCGATTTTGTCGCTCGTTTTTAGAGAACGTAAAAAATCTAAAAATTCGTTTTAATTCAAAAGTTTCAATATAATTCGAAATCCAGCTTTATAAGCTTTAATTTGATATATGGGTTTAGGTATTTGTACCGTTTAAAACAGACACGCTGTATCGTTTTGACCCAAAACACCCCTGAAGGTATATGGTAACCTTAACTTCTTTTTACGAAGGAAATGGAAGTCCTTTTCTTCCTAACCAGTAATTAATATTTAATCACCTTCTACGGTAGACGGCTCAGATTTCGATTTGAAAGTCATTTTTGCAGAGGGAATAACCGGAGAAAAACCCTCAGGGTTTATACGTACGATTAGATCCCGGGATCACAGGGGTGGAAGGCATTAGTATTATGACTCGGTTATCCTGCCCCCACCCTCTCCACCCAAAAACATGTTGCTTTTGGGAAGACTTTTTTTTTATAAATGCTATTTCGTTATCTTGCGATAAAAGGAGCAGCAACTGCGTATGGCTTTTTAGCTTATCATGCATGGCAAAGATAAGTCAGGCACTTTATGAAATTACAGGATACCACAGTTTTTTGCCGAGTAGGAGTTTAATTAATAGTTTAACTTTTTTTAGGTAACGCTGTTTTTTCATGGCAAACTTTATCGTGGAAATCGAACTCTTAAAGTCGATGCCCGGAGCTTTGGTGGGTTTGACTCGCCCAATTCCCCCGCTCTAGCTAGAGTGGAAGGTGATATAGATGGTAAGGTTTATGAATGCAAATTCGTTATCAGTTGACTGAAAAATTTGGCCAGATAATTTATTTAACGTCAGGTAACTGGACACTTCATAATAAGTCATACTTCGTATCAAGTCATAAGACATTTTATATCAAATCGTGAGACAGTTAATTAACTTCGGGTTAGTGGACACTTCATACCAAGTCATACTTGATATCAAGTCATAAGACATTTTGTATCAAATCGTAAGATAGTTATTAACGTCAGGTTACTAGACATTTCGTATCAAGTCATAAGGCATTTTGTATCAAATCGTGAGACAGTTAATTAACGTCGGGTTAGTGGACACTTCATACCAAGTCATACTTGATATCAAGTCATAAGACATTTTGTATCAAATCGAGAGACGGTTAATTAACGTCGGGCTACTGCACATTTCGTACCAAGTCATAAGACATTTTGTATCAGATGGTAAGACAGTTTATGCCAGGTTTCCAGACACTTCATACCAGGTCATACAGTCTACTGGACACTTGGAAATAAGTCAAGATATTTCGCATCAAATCGTAAGACAGTTAGTTAATGTCAGTGTCCACCATATTGGGCACTATGGCCACATGGATAGTGGGTATTACCCCTTGTATCTACTCTTAAAGAAAGTGAATGTAAATGTTAGGAATTGTGGGCAGCTATTTCGTCCTTATATTGGACTATAAAACAAAGTGTAAGCATAGTACCCAATATAGTGGCAGCAAGTTACAATAGACCATTTCACAGTTCCTGAAAGATAACCAAGCTTCTACATGAAACCGATGCGAAGGTTGACCT
Source organism: Palythoa caribaeorum (assembly GCA_026546465.2). Taxonomy (NCBI): domain Eukaryota; kingdom Metazoa; phylum Cnidaria; class Anthozoa; order Zoantharia; family Sphenopidae; genus Palythoa; species Palythoa caribaeorum. The sequence continues at coordinate 66 of JAOCNB020082087.1, read as the reverse complement.
GGCACAGTTAGAGAAGTGGAAATAATTATTATAATTATCATTTTGCTTGTCTATTACATCCACTTC
>JAOCNB020082086.1:0-20010 GCA_026546465.2 Palythoa caribaeorum | reverse complement strand
GGCCGGAGCGAGGAAAAGGTTACGTGTGTGTTTTGGGGGTGGGGGAGTAGGGAAGTCAATATAAGCCTGAGATTTTTTTCATGCAGAAAATAAATAATAGTTTCCGTTTTATATCAATAATTGTATTAATAATCACAGCCAATTGTAAGTTTGTTTACACTCCGGCAAACCTGCAGGTATCGAAAAGCACCGATCCTCGATCATTTAACGTTTTAGGATGAATTTTTTAAAAAACTCAGGTTTTTTATGTTATATAACTGATGAGTTAATACTAATAAAGGTAAATTATTTATCGTGTATGAACGATTATTCTCTGAGTTTACATGAAAAAAGGCAGCGAACGATGCATGTGGGATTACTAAATTTGAGCCAAAAATCACAACATGTAACTTCATATTTCCTTTTGTACACTGTAAAGATGATTTGATTAATTTTTCTTTTCGTTTTTGTTTCTAATAATTTTTCAAAGGCCAACGGATTTCCTCTCCTCATTCTTGTCTTCTTTTTTCATAATCCGTGATTGCTTCGTGGGAAGCAAATTGCAGAAGTTTCTATGAAACAAAAGAGAGGATATCGATAAACAAACCCTTTTTTTTCAGCAAGTTCCAAAACTGCGGGAGTGACTGTTATAATACACCAATTTTATAAAAAAACAAACAATAACTTTGTAACTTCTTTCATAATTAAATTACTGATCTCTGTTTATTTGGTGTAAACTCTTAAGCCAGAAAACTAATATCTGTAATTTCTTAATTGGGTTTTTGCCCGCGAAGTAATTTCCCGCAACTAAGATAAACACAAGTTCTATAATTTCCGTAAAAAACACATCGTTCTCTCTGTGTGCATACAATGTTTGAAGTTAGCTCTTTGATTGATGTTAAACATCCTTAAACTGTTAAACAAAAAGGACAAGCTTCGTTAATCAAGCTGGTTTGGGTAAATCCGTCGTATACAGTATTTGAGTATTCAATCGGATGTGAAGTTTTGCAATCTAAATATGTACCTTAAAAGCCGAGAAATTGCCACTTTTTTAACAGTGTAGCTGAATTTTGTCTCGCAAACAGAAACTGCTAACTCAAACAGTTTGTTATATTTTTGTCGGAGTTACACTGATTTATTTACAGAGACAAAGTATCAAGATAAATTCAAAAGATCAACATTTGGGCATTCGGCAATTTCTAAATTTGCTCGCATAAAGATTAATAAATTGTTTTGCCTTTACGTAAAAAGTTTTTTGACTCATTATGTTTTTCTCTAAGTAAGTACGGAAGATTATCAAAAAATCGGATCAAACACGACTAAAATCTCTCTAAAATAAGTTGCAGTGAAGTAGAGCGATTAAAAAGCTCAGTTTCTAGTTCCTGTGATAACAACTTGGAAAGGGGCTTGTTTTGATAAAAAGACCAAATAATTCCCGGCTCTACGTTCTTTGAAAGCACCGCTTATGATAATGTCTACCGCTAAAATCGTTGCTTAAAAAGGGTTTCCTAACTTAAAGACTTGGAGATCAAGTTGATTAATGTAACAGCTTATTAGAGAAGGCTTTTAATCCAGTATAGCTCCGGTTTTAATGCTATTCCAAAGAGTTAACCCGTTTCCGGTGTAACAAAACTGTTCATATCATTGCTTCGAGAAAATGGGGGAGGCGTCAGGAATCCCGGTTTATTAACAGCTGAATTTGCTCAAATATTATCGAAAATTTGAGCGGCACTTAAGAAATTACTGCTGGTCTTTAGAATAATTGGATAGTTAAACTCCAAATATTGTAATGTTATTATCAAGCAACTTAATCAACGTGTTTATGTCACTCCGTCGGAAGTGTTATGAAATTACTTGTAACTTAGTGTGTATTTTTCGTTTTAAATAATTACATTGATAATTTGAAATGTAGAATTTCAGAAGACTTATTTCTTTGGCAAAGAGTTTGAATTTTGTGAACCGAATTTTTTTTGCATGTAGTGCGTGATCTATTACTGCTACTGGTTTCGTAAAAATACTGAGTTCCTTGATTTTAAATTTAATTCAATTTTAAAAGTTTATTTTCTTCGGACAGAGAAAATTAAAGCATGTACAGACTACAGTATTAGCAAATCAGTAAACACCCAATGTACGTTTTACTTAAATAATCGAGTTGGATACAAATTAATATCGCATTCGAAATCAAGTTTTTCCCATGTATTGTGGCTTCATTTGTATCCAAAAAGAAGTCGATTTTATTTAGATTTTATTGAAAAACTTTTCCTTTCAATTATGCATTTGTGTATCCCGCGAGGCAAAGATAAAAAAACAAATTTCGTTCCGGCTGTAGGCTAATAAAAATGTGAAAGTATATTATTTCTGTTTCCTGTTTTTATTTCAAAACAAAATAATAAACTCCTTCTTTTTGGTTAGCTTGAAGCTGGTATTTCTAAACTAATCTTTTAATCCAAACAGAAAACTAATGACCAGAAATTCAAAAGCATGAAATTCTTCGAAATCTTATAAAATCCGAGTTTAAAGGATCCAGCTTTAAAAGAGAGAATATCAAAGAATAAAGAAGGCTGCAGTGATAGTTCAGCAAAATGTCTTTACGATGACTGCCGGGATTAGAAAACGTGTGTTTTAACAAACGAATGAACAAAATTTTGAAGTCAATGTTGTTTTGTTTAAACATGGAAACGAAAACACACTGTTCTCTGCTCAAAAAATTTAATGAATTTCTCCTAATTATTGAAAAAGCGACCTTGGCTAATCTTCTCTGGAAGCTGGTATTTTGACTTTGTAAAGTCGAAGCTTTCATTAATATATGATGTTCCGATGTCATCTATTTTTAAAATAAACGTTGTCCAATCGTAATTAAGGGCATAGATCACGTGGTTGATTGATAATAAATTGACCGAATTAAAATATCTCTACTAAATGCTCCTAAGTCTTCTCTCGATCTACTACAGATTTTAGAAATTTTACTGTCGTACTGTGCCCAACTACGCAAGAAAAAAAAAACAAATACGATAAGCGAAGCTGTTGAAAAAAGGTGGCAGAGGTTTTTTTGCTAATTAGCAATCATTTTATCACACAAGAACTAGTTTTTCGAAATAATTAGTTTACTCTTCTTAATTTAACCTTAAGCTACATTTTGTTTTTTCTGAGTATTTTCAAAGTAATCTAAGAGTCAAGTTTTAGTCTGTTTCGAAGAAATATTAGTTAATACTTACTATATAAACGAGACAATTAGAATAAATTTCTGCGCGTGCAACATGGATTCAAGACCTGGCTTCAAACGAGGTAAGAATAACTCCTGATTTGTATTTCACTATTTACACTCTCGGCTATTTCACTCTCATTTCTCGTTTGCCACTCAAATAACCGTTTTCATTTTTGGAGAAGAATTTTAAAAAATTGAAACTGAGAACGCTGATTTTATATGCTTTTAAGAAGACTAAATTTTGACAGCTTTAAGATGAAATAAACAGCTTTGTTTTAATGCAAAACTGTTTATACATCAAGCTGTTACTTGCGTTTCAATATCTCAGAAAAGGTTTTCTAAGTGCTCAAAAACTGTTGTGTGCTTCTTTAAAATATGATATCACGTTTCAACGCCTTTCCACCTTTGCTTGCGTTTTTAGTCTTTTCATAGTTAAACTAGATAGAATTAGTGCAGACCTGAACGCTAATAAGTTAAGGGCTTAGCAAAGGATATCAAAGATCAGACAAAATGCATCTTTAATAACTGTCTACAAAAAAAGAAAGGTAACAGTACACAAAATGATTTTATATCACAGTAGTTTTATAACTTCCACTGAATATTTTCAGGTTTGGAGCACTGAAATAAGTTGATTTATTCTACTGATCTAATTCGAGCGTAACCATGCGTGCAGTCTGGTAAATACGAGTACCTTTATGCAAGAATTTCACAGCATTGATACAAGTTCGTGTATCACATTTCATATCTAAAAGAAAACATGAAAGCAAATTACAACTATTTAGACAGAACAAAGTCAAGCATACTGATAAAAAGAATCCTTAGAAATATGAGGATTAAATTCATATGGTGTATGTATATTAGCTGAAGTGGTGCTGTATCTAACAACGTGTTTCACAATCAATTCACTTTGGCAATAATCTCACAGACTTTGCAATAATCTCACAGATTTTGGTGTAAAACAACTCAAAAAATGAAACGGATTAACTAGTGAAATAGAATCTAACTTGGGATAAAATATTGCAAGACTACTCGATCACTCATCATAGATTTGAGATGTAGAAGAAAAAATTTATGCATAAAAACTCACACCCAACTTGCTTTAAAACATGAATTTCAACCTAAATCCAGCATTTGTGTTTAATTAATTAAGGAAGTTATTAGTTTCTTTCGTCCTTAAAAGGACGGGTCACCGCATTCAGATATATTTTGGGTGTCATGCACTACGTAATGTTTCTATGTCAAAAGTGTGTGAATTCTGTTTCAGGATGGCCTAGAGAAAGTAAACCCCCAAAAATGCGGGATCATCTTATCTTAAACCAAAAAAATGCGGGATCATTTTATCTTAAATCACATCAACGAGTGTACAGTGTCGATTTTATACAATTTTCTGTATGTGTAAGTCAAAGTGAGAACGGTGCAAATGTTATATCTTGCATGATTTGACATTCATATGTATACACCGGATCAGTAACTCGGCCGAGTTTGATAACTGCATTATTATCATTCAACCATTGTTCATATGGACTGTTAGAAATCTACTCAAAAGATGGCTTCATTTAGTTGCGCTTTGAAAAATGGAGTAACTTTGAAACTATGAAAATTCTTTCCTTGTGTTTTACGCCAATTTAAACCCATCAGAAATCAGTTTACTTTAATATTGTATCTATTTAAACTAGAAATTCGCATTCCTGATATTCATGCGGCGAAGAGGCGAAGAACAGTTAAAATTGAATAAGATCATGGGAGTGAGCTTGAGTGAAATTTTCTTTAACATATCAAATAGGCAATTTTAGGGACCTATAAGCAAAACGTACTAAAACAAACATTTTTTTATTGAAAGAAGATGATTGCTTTCACATGAAAAAGCAACACGTATGGTGGGTTATTAAATGATCACTTTGTATTCCTTAAATGCATGGCTCATGGCAACTATAGGTGCTTGGGGAAAATTGTGATGATCCATTACAACTCCACCGCTCTGTGTACTTTATGCACTTATATTTGATTGACTAGATTAAAACAATTTTTCCATAAAACTGACAAGAACTTAACAAATAAAACTGATTCATCAGCTAACAACTTGCATGAAAATCTTGTTTAACAGTTTCTATCGCTTTTCGGATTTTTCGGATGAGCTATTTTTTGAGTGCAAGCTAGGGAACATGATTTAATCGCTTCTCGTTAACATTGTGTTTTTGTAAAGCAAATTTTAAAACGAAACTTTATCGATATACTTTGCGTAAAGTGGAAATATTTTTTTGTTCTTATTTATAAACCATTTTCATTATTTGCACAATAATGAATTTATTTAAGATTTAGACAGCATGCACCACTAAATGAATACTTAAATTAAACACAAAATTTAAAAAAAAGCAAGCACTGATAACTCTGCAGTCGAGACTAAAGTCAGATTTATTTTCGACTATTACAGTAGTATATTAAAGACTTTTTTTTGTCGCTAGTGCTCCATTTCTCGTTATTTCTTATTCTCAAAGATTACAAACTTAATATGTTGTGTAAGAAATTAGTTTCATAATTAAATGAATTGTTTCTTGGAAAGCGGTTTAATAGTTTCTAAGTTGAGTTTTGGTCTTATTTTTAAACCTTCCCAACATTAATAAGTTCAGAACCGATACGGCGATAGTTGCTTTTGAACTTATTAATTTCAAAACTAAAAAGACTACAAAATATAATAAAACTATTTAGGAATGAACTGTTTTTCTTTTTCTTCGGAACGAATTTGTACTTCTAGCTTAATGCGCGACAAAAAAGGAAAGATTTTGTGTCTTTCCTTACGCAGTCCTGAACAACTCAGTAAATAAGAGTTTTACGAAAAATATTTCAAGATAGTGAAACCGGCCTATATTTTCTAAAGTGAAATCTAGTTTTAAGATGTTGACATTTTCCTAGTTTTCAATACTCGTGAAAAGAAATGCCGAAATCTGAAAACGAAGACATTTTTCTAAAAATTTCCATGGAGCAGTACAGGCAAATGTCTGCCTTGAGCGAGTACGTACTTCCAATTAGGTGGCTGATTACCATAAGACATTACACTTCAACATTTAGACGCCACATCAGCTATTTGCTTAAAATGTTTTTAAAAGAGGAAATTCACGTAGAAAGCAACAACTGCATAAGCTTAGATGATAAAACGTGACAAAAAGGAAAAAAATAAACACTTACCGAACTAAATATGCTAGTACTGAAGTATAGTAGAAATAAAATTATTAATAGATCATTATAACGCCAAAGTTGATTATATGAAAAGAATTGTACAAAAACTTGGAGAGTTATAAGACCAACTTTCAGTTGATTCTCAAAGAGTTACAAGGAAAAAAGTTGTCGAATTTCGGTGTTTTTTAACTAGTTGGCTTCTGGTTTATACCTTGTTTTCTGTTTTCGTTTATTCAGTTTTATAGAAGTGATTGCTGTTTCGTGCGGCGATTTTATTCGTGCAGATAAAATTAAAGAGAGAATTCTGTGCCATTCAGTATTAAAGGATAAATGTTTTGATAAAGTGCCATGTTAAGAAAACAATTTAGGGGTTACATATATAGATTTTAATGTGTTTTGGTCGTTTTATTCAGAATGGAAGTTGCTTGCTGGCCGTTACAGCTGCAAATATTGCGGAAACCTTGAAATCTTTACACCTGTACGCCAAACGCTACTTGAGGCGACCGATTACAACCGAACTGCAAAAGGCAGACTGGTTTTAATTTCGGAAAACGTTTCACGCCAAGGCGTGAGATCGCACTCAATTCTTGAAGTAATTGAGTTATTTCTTGCCTGCCGTGATAAGGGACAGTATCCAGTGAGTTAAGTGCACAAAATGAACGAAAATATTTTTTATGGTTGTGCATTGAAAGAAACCACACACGTTTTAGTGTATTGAGTTGCGCGTGATTGTCAACCAGTATTCTTGCCATAGAAATCGTCCAGTAATTGAAACTGAAGAAATTCGATAGTCTTGAGAGAATAAGACTCTAATGAAATTTCTGTTAGACATCTCAACTGCTCAGAACTATTACAAATTTTAATTACACAATTTGACGTGTGTTTAAAGCAATAATGCCTCAAATTTATAACTCGGCGATACTTATGCACAGGCAAAGAAGATGGTTTTGAACTATTGGGTTTTCGAAATGTTTCGCAAGTTCAGTGCAAAAATATATGCAAACTAAAAAGTTATTGGCCCTTGGGCTTGGTCGAATCAGTCCTATTCAAATTACTTCTTGATATTTGTTTGTAAATCTGGTGTTTTATTTTGTAAGAAAGCTGCCAGTGCTTCATACGTATTAATATATTCTGCTTCTAAGAATAAAGATGCAAAAATAAACACGAGAAACTAGTTTTAGCGCCCTTTTCGTGGTAGATCATGTTCATAAATTTTCCGGCCCGCTATTGACAGCTAGACCTTTAATATATTTCTTTCCCAAAGCTTGAGGTAGCTGTAGAGGGAGTGAGAGAGTTTGCTTGGGAGCAGTCTATGTCACCACCTTGTGAACACAAACTAAAACAATCCGGAATCTATTTATGGTAATCAGTTTGGGAAGAAGATTTTAATACACTTTTAACCTACCCGGGGGATAATCGCCCTGTTTTGCAGTGTAAACACGCTTTCACTGCATAACAAGGCTGACACCTGAACCTTACCCAAAAAAAGTTTATTGCCAAAACTCTACGCGGCATGATCTGCTAATGTAATCCTGTTTGTCTCGTGATCACAAAAGGGCGGAAATTCTATATCAAAGCAATAAGTTCACCCAAGAAACTTGGCAACAGTTTCAAAAGGATCAAAGTGAAATATTTTGCTAAGTTGAACAGACAAGCTGTGTGCGCGAGCTAGCTTCGTCAAAGAGTCGCTATGTCCCTTTGGTTCTCAAAATTACGCGAAAACTGGTAAGTTATTTATTCGATGGATTTTTCGTGTTTTTTCAATTATTGAAAGCAGGTACGTTTTGAAATAGTAACACTGATTAAAATAATTTTTACACAATAGCTTAAAACGCTAAGGAAAGTTAAGTTCGGTACGGTGAATTGACATTTGAATAGTGGACTTATAGAAGACTTCCCAGATCAAACTTTTTCTCAATTAATGGACTTCAGCGAAGCACTCTACAGCCTCAGAAAAAAAGTTTCAATATTTCTCAATGAAAATATATTTAAAGGTAAACGTTAAAAAATAAAAGTTGAAAAATTGATTTGATTTATCACGAAATAATTTCGTAAACTAGCAAAAAAAGTTATTTAAAGAGGGAAAAGTCTAAACTGACAAGACGGGCTGTATAAAACGATAATTTTGAGAGTATATATGGATTCGGGCAGTGGCTAGTGTATTAATGCATAATAATTTTTCTTAATGTCTTCAAGTTGATATCACCCTCCTAATGTTTGTCAAGTTTAGCTTATTCGGCACGATTGAAACTTGCCACTTGCTGACTTTCAAGAAAGACTGAGTTTCGGGTAGAATCATAACTGAACTGTTCGGCAGTTAAAAATCTTCATTTACCCGCGGTAATAAATGGATTTAAGTCAAAAAATGCACTTTCTTCCTTTGGGTCAATTTCAAATGCGTTTATATGCCAAGTCTATTAATTGTCAACTCTTTGATTCGTGCAACTTGTAATAAACTGAAGTTTCCCCATTTCTCATACGATTGTGCATGTCATACAGTTTTTACCAAAAGGGTATAATTAAAGATGAAAAATTGACGCTGTTATTTGTAATTAGGAAATATCAAGATCTGACACTTTAGTAAACTTTGATTCTGATCCAATATTTTAAAATCGTTTAGCATGCGTTACTGATCGAATTTTAAATGCAAAATGATGTTAAAATATAATTTTGAATCCGTGCCATTGGGGCTAGTATGGACTTTCCATCTAATGATGCATGGTAACTAGAGAATTAGAATAACATAAAAAGACCTTTTATGTGTTGTTTTATTCAACTGACAACCATACTATTCATTTTATAACGTTTCGGCGCCCAGGAAACCATTCTTTGGGTTTCATTATAATCACTTGAAAGCGAAGATATATCTATCACAGTAAAAACGATGCTTCGCCCGAGACAATTGCTTAAACATTGTAACAACAATGCCTGTATACAAAGTTTTTATCGGGAACTTGTTTAAATTACAGTTTCTCCATTTCACTTAGTTGTAAACGGAGGATGCAATTACGGCTTGTTGTGAGGGCAAGTTTGTCTTTTTAAACAAAGTGAGTGGGTTTATTTGAAGACGCTTCCATAATTGCCCTCGGTTTCTTTAGTGGTTTAAACTGCTTCAGTGACATGTCTCTGCCGAATTAATTTCATATAGATTTTGCAGAAATTTTCTCGGTTGCCCGGACAAATAGAAAGAATAAAAGAAAAAACTATACAATACTTCGAAAGGCGCACTTGCCATTCATTTCAGCAAAACCGATAGAATGCTGTTCCAAATTATTCTAAACTGCTAACTGAATGTAAGTTAATCCTTTGAGTTTGGAGGCAATGACGAATGGCAATACCTTAGCTATCTACTCGCTTTACAAACACGACAGAGACAGTGTTTATCCAAAATTAAATATTTTCTATTTCCATATGTTAAATTTATTGAGTATATGGTTTGTAATGGTACGCGTTAGTGCGTGTTAAAATTGTCTAATGAAGTTTCTTTTAGCTCTTTTGCGATCTGTCACTGGATTTTTTGCCTCGCTGTTGTCACCGATTAAGTTAAAAACAAGTTCAAAGAACAAGTTGAATTCTTTTGGCACCTTGCCACAGCTTGGTAACGCTCTTTTGGAACTGATGTACTGATTAGCTGCATTCCCGCTTCACAATAAACGAATCCTGCGCTTTCTACTTTCATCGCCGAAGTTAAATTAGTCATCCACTTTCATCCTGTGTTATTCTGATATTTGACAACTAAATTTTAATCTACAAAAGTTTTTGTAAAAAAAACCACTTAAATGCATGCAAAAGGCTATTTCACATACTGAATGCCAGTATCACAAACGAAAAGACGTAATTTGAAATAAAAAGTGAAATACTTAATAAAGTCGGTTGACAACTTTCAGGCCTACAACTATTGTGGCAAGCAAGCCAACATTCATGTTCTTGCTTTAACAAATCGTCAGATTTAGTTGAACAATTTATTTTGACAAATGTGTTTTATGTTGTCAAATGGCAGGCAAATGAAAGTGATCAGACTGTTCGACTAAATAAATTGTTTTTAGACTCCCCGAGTTTACATTGATTGATAGATATGTAGCGGCGCACCTGCGCTGCCGACATCGCCTGCATACAGTATTCAAAGATCCGTTAGATAAGTGAAGGCTGGAGGGCTGAAAGTAGATCTCGCTTAATCTTACTTCTTTTAAACAAGTCATTTCTTTCTTATGCTAAACTGCCGGAGTGAGATAATTTGTTCGATTGGGCAGCCAGTCATTTCGTGAGCAGAGACACAATGCGTGTATTGTGCGCCTCGCGAATTTTGTATCTCTCTCAATAATCAGATTAAAAGGGTAAATATTTAGTTATATCACTCGGTCATGGTTTTACCAGCGTTCTATATCGAGTATTCGAAGAGACAACACGAACATTTCTAGAAAATAAATGCAACATTTGAAGTCAATGAAATAAATATAAGACAAAAAAAGTGCTCTGGGAATTGTTCATTGGCCCGGAGTTACAGTTGTGATTTAGTGCTTTATAGCAGTTGATTAGGCCGCTATTCTCTCATACTGCGGCAAGCAAAGTCTAAGAAAATGATAGATTTGCACCGTATATGGCATAGAATTTAGATCAAAGATAAATGAGAATCCACTTTGCGCTCAAACAAACTCTTCCCGGACTTATTTTGCGAGAATCCTTGATAAGAGAAATAATTTTTCACTCTTGATTTGAACATTAAATATACTGTCATTCAAATGACTAAATGTCGCTCTTCAGCAGTTTCAAAAAATATATTAATTTTTGTTTCTGCCAATATTTTTAAATATCGGGTGGAGATCTACGTGTTTTATATGTTTCTAACCTTTCTGAAAAATGAAGTAAATCTTTTTAGTCTCTATACCGAGTTGACGAGAAACATCGATTTTTAAAGCCAATTTAAAAGTTTTCACACGTGCGATCATTAAAAAACCTTTTATGTACTTCAATATCTGTTATTCGTATTTGCATACAAAACTAAAAGGTTGCTAAATGACTTCTCTGAGTTGAAAACTGTATGTATGCAAGTTTTTTGCCGCTCATTAAGAGTTGAAGGATAAAATTTCCGAAGTCTTGTCGCGGGGCTTGGCCCAAATAAAAAAGTGAATGAATGAATACACTTGAAAAAACGAGGTAAGTTTCTCTCTTTATTTTTTTGAAACGACATGAAGAAAAACACCCAAACAACTTGAAACTTGTAACTTGAACAAATGAATATCGTCTTATAGGTTTTTCGTAATCATCTCATTATATCCTCACGAAGTGTTAACACGCAGATCGAGTATGGTTTTTGAAAGAACTTGTCAGGTTTAAATTTCACTCTATACCTTTGGGTTCCAGCCGAGATAAGGTACATTATTTCTGTATACAATCGAGAAACGGTGTAAATGAAAAAAGTGGCATGTTTATACACAAACCAAGACTGTTTAACGATCCGGCCCCCAAGATTGATAAGTTGTAATTAACGAATAAACTCCGACTCACTTGAAGGAAACCGAACAGGAATATATAAGTTAGTAGTAGTTCTTTCACGCAGTAGCTCAGTAAAACTGAAGCAATTTCAATGAATAAATTCAAACAATACAACGATTTCGCAAGTTTAAGCAACACTAAAACTGACTCGCCTCGCGTTCATAGTTGCAAACCAGTTCTTTAAACAGCTCAGTTTATATGCAATTCTGTGTTGGCCGCGGAGACAAATTATTTCATTAAATCTTAGAAAAGAGCAATTTATAATTTTCCGGCTTTTGGATACATTTTTAAAGATCCAAGCTGAGCCACTGTTCGTTGTTCTGTGGGGAATACCTTCTCGACTTGTTGTCTGTCGTTGTGACAGTTTTTCATTTTGTCAAAGTTTAACAGTTAAGGAAAAGTTATTTTCAGTGAAGAAAAGAAGAGAAAATCTCTGAATTATACAAATTTAGAATCACTGTTTCAGTTTGTACATAATATTGGATATTCGCGTGTTTGTATAAGAAGTTTGTTTCTTCACAATTTGCTATCCAGCTGTAATGAAAACATGCGATTCCACTCGCATATTATTGATAAAAGTTTGTCCTCAAAGTTCCAAAAGATTTAAAGTTTATTTCAGTTGTATCATTACATGACAAAAAAATTTCATTTTGGATGCAATGGTGAGGCAAAATGAACCCCAAGAACCGAGAGAAAACTTTATGTATTTGAGACCAGTAAGTTTATATTTATCTTTTAAAGAATCGGCTACTAGTGGAAGAGTGCGCTTTGCTATCTCTGTGCAGCGAGTGTTTTCATTTTTTAAACAAAAGGCGTGTACTTCTGATTAATTTCGTTTTATTAACAATAATAATACAATCACTGCTGGAAACAAAAGATAAAACCAGCTGCAGAATTTAAATTTTAGCTTGAAAACCATCATTACAGAAAAAAGGCAAAGTTTAGGCGTTTTTTCTCGACAAGTTTAAAAGTCGAGATAGTTACAAGAAAATGAAACTACTACTCGACAATAAATAAATAACTCATCGCTGGAGTAAATGAGTTGTCTCAAATGTTAAAAAGAAGATAAACTTGCATGTGTCTTTTTGTTTTTGAGTCATCTTCTGGCTTTAAACCAAGTCAATTTCGCTTAACTTAAAAGCTACTTGCACCCCGTGGTTTCAGAAGATATTACACTTAGGCATAAAAGTTAAAAAATCGAGAAAACTTTGATTGTTTAAAAGTAAAATCGCAAAACATTGTCATTTGAGTTTCTAGCTGTATAAATTTATTCTTTTCAAGACTATCTTAGGTATTGTCTTAATAAAAAGATGGCACATCTCTGACACAAACATTCATATTGTTATCTCGAGTCGGTTAACTCTTTTTGACTACACTTGATACACCGTGAGTCTGAACACTATATGTAAAGTTTTCTCACACTGTCCCTCAGGGGAAATAGATTTTCTCAAATCTTTTATTTCGGCAAAAAGAGAAATCTTGAAAATTACTCGTCGCGAGTTTGAAACTTCTTCCTCTCGGCAATGTTTCCGAGTGCTTTGTTACAAACACGTAATTTTGAAATTAAATTGCCGACGCCCCCCGCTCAGATCTCTGCCAAAGAACAGCTTGATAAATGATAAGAATGGAAGAAACTGCTCTGAGTTTCATCAACAATGGTTTTTCTAGTTTATTCCCGAGTGCAAATAGGCTATAATTAGCATAGAAATTGGCTTCTTGGAAATTTAAGGCCACTTCCTGATTTTTAATAAAATTCTATAAAAGGGAAACTTAATAGATTTCTAGTATTTGATTTACGCCTTTGAGGGAGTAAATTAAGGCAGAATCAAATAAAAAGTAAACCAATTTTGAACAAAATCTTGAACTTGTTAAAGAAAATTGGGTGCGGCAAACTGACTTGGGAGATGTGCTAACTAGTATCGTATAAACAACGTTATTGAAACTTGAGAAAAGTTATCATTTTAGAAACAAATTGGTTTGTTTATAACCAGGGAAGTAAACCTGAGCACTCTAAAGTTCATTTAAAAACGCAACATAACTCAAAACTTGTTTCAAAGCATCTCGATATTGCTAGTTATGTTGTAAGTAGTATTTTTGGAACATTTTATCGTGAAGTTAAAATCGCTACAGATTTTTGCTTAATATATTTACACTGTTCCGAGTACTTTCAGGATCGCGTTCAGAATGAATGGATGATGCTGTGTAGCGAAAGACAAGCTGTCGAGCTTTAGAAATATTGACAATTGCGAACACCAGACTAAAAGGCGGTGATCTTTAGATGAGCAAAAGACAAAACATCCGCGAAAGGATAACTACGATGTATCGAATGATAATTTGTGTATTTCGTCAAAACGATACAAGCCACGGCCCACAGCTTGCTGGAAAACAATGTTAGATTCGCAATTTTCGCCTCCTCATTTTCAGCTTTAGAATTTCATATCCGCTGCCTTTTGACGAAGTAGACTCTCTATTTAATAAATATTTAGCAACGGAAATTTTTCTCAACAACAGGTGACTAATTGAAAAAGATAGATTGCTGCTTAGCGGCCGGAAAATCGAGTTTGGTTTAATTGTCTCTGAGAGCGAAATTTGGTATTCTTTCATATGCAGTTGATCACAGTAAAAAGACTACTTACGCTAAAATATTTTTTTAAGGTTATAGAGTAGGAGCCTGATTTTCTGTTCAACTTCTGATTATCATTTCATCCAAACAGAACAAGCACTATTTTTTTGTTTAAAAACGTATGACTATATTTATATAATCAACCTCGTTAAAAGCAAACCATAGTTTTGTCTTTTTGTTACCCGTGAGTTCGTTTGCATGTCAATCGCTGGAGCTAATTTAAAATTTAATCTTCCTTTAAGCTAATAACTTCTCGCAGTTTCAAATAAATTTTCATCGCCGAATCCGAAATGAAGTTAAATTACTCGCTTCCCTTGAGGTGTTTTGCAGTTTTGAGTTGGAATATTTTTTATTAAATACAAAATTTGTCCGGATGTTTGTAGTATTACTGCAAAATATTAAACACCGATGTTGTTGGACTACAGTTGTTGCCATCAGCAGGTTGCTTTGAATATAAAACCCTGAAATTGTGTTAATGTTTTGGACTTGGTAAAAACTTGTTTTAATCACTTCGAGCCAATTTTGGTTTCAAGCTCATTAAAACGCGCCAGCAAACATTTTGCGCATGCGCATTGTAAACAAAATAATGACTTATTATCTCGTGAGGAAAGAACAAGGGAAGGTTTGAGTGTATTCAGTTGTGGCATTAATATTATCGAGGAAAATCTCTTCCATCTTTCGGCTGGCTAGCTAGTGAGCAGAATGTTAACTGTTTAACAACTAGAAGCTTGGCAGTTACTACGGTATTGTTAAACTTGACTGATTTGTTTGTGTTATCTCATCATTTGCCTCTCAAATTAAGTGAAGTGCGATGCGGACTTCAGTTGTAGCGATAGCTCGGTCACTCCTTGGGGCAGTCGACACATCCGTTCTCCTTATTCACTATTACATTGCAGCAGAGGTGCAAATTTAGCATGAGAGCAAAAGGCTTGAAGAACTTTCTTTTATTTTCTATAAAAATTATCGTTTGAAGGTCCGGCAATTTTCGTTTATCGTAGAAAAAAATCATGTAGAATAATTAACTGTACAGTAAGCTCTGTGACCAAAACATAATTGATCCTTGGCGATAAGCAATTTATTCAAGTTTGGTAAAGTGAAATAAGTGGATTCTTTTACCTTTAAAAGGATTTAGGATTAGCGGAAGTCTTACTCAAAATGGACCTTAGAACAAGATAATACCATACTGTACTTAGGTCCTGAAAACTTGGAAACAATTTGTGAAAAAGTTTTTGAAATATAGAAAAATGGTATTTTGAGTGTGCAAATGTTATGCGAATGTGTTTACTAAACCAAATTAGATTGGTGTAAAACTTGTTTTTTTTTCAATTTGATATTAACGTGGTGTCAAAATCTTGTTGTATATAAGAACTTCCGTGGACTTGTTGCATGGACAAACTAGGAGGTACCAGCTATATTCCTAACCCTCTGCGCTCTCCTGCCTTAATGGTTCTGGCATCTACAGCTGAAGCCGCTTGCACTTCAACTTCTCCAGGTCCAATGAGTGAATATCATTCTATATACTCTTCTTCCAGCGGGCGATATCTGGACTCGGAGACAGTCCATAGGATGGCATTTAGCTCTTCCCCATACCAGCATCGAGCGCAGTTTGCACTATACCACGGACAGCCAGGTGAACATTACTCTGACAGAGTTCAACAAGAATACAGTTCTCATTTCTTGCAGCTTCATCCACATTTAGCTGGAAGTCTGTTACATGCTAAGAGCAGTGGTCCAGGGTCGTCCTTTCATGGTACTGGGGCGTTTCGGAGGGTAGGACCAACTCGTGACCATGCATTTCCCTTCCATCCACTGCAACACCAAAGGGGTTTGTTGGAAAGGGACCAGCATTTAGAGGAAAGTCATTATGCAAACACCATCAGTGACAGTGAGTGTAGTACTGACAGACTGTCCAAAGAGAGAATTTCACCTCAAAGTCCTGATGGGGTCTTTGAGGAATGCCCCAATGGTGAACGGGCAGAAAATTGTAGCCCGCAAAGTGCAGCTTCATATGATTATGAAAATACTGGAACAAGGATAAAGGAAGTCAATACAGCAGTTGTGAAAATGGAACAGGTTGAAGATGGGAAGTGCGAAGAAAAAATAATTGATGAAGAAATTATCCTAGAAAAACGTAAGTTGACAATTGTTTTGCTATTAATTAAAAATTTGACTGCTTGAATTGATCCTACTTACTCAGGATTTTTAGTTTTATGTTGGAGTAGTAGCAAAGGAAAACTCACATTTTACAAGGGAATTCATTATTTTATATGGTAATACAAGTACTTGATCAGTGCAATGGATAATAATAGTTATATATGCAGTAATTTTTGCCCAAGCATAAATTCAAAATATACAACACCCAAATTAATAAAAAGATAAAAAAGAATTTAGCTGACAGCTATGACATGAAAAAACAAAACAAATTCTTCCTTGATAGAAAAATTAAGCAATTCTACCTGGTAGATTATACTGTCATCTTTTCTGATTATATCCTGTTTTTGGTTTAATTGTACTTTTGGATTGATCCTGTATTTTTTTATGTAGCAAAAACTTCGTTTCGATACCACATTCAATCAAAGAATACAAAAAGTTGTATTTTTTAAAAAAAATTAACATTAATTCTGTAAAAGTGAGTTTTTAGCTTTTGAAATTTATTCTGTTGGGTTATTGGTATGTAAAATCAACTTTTTTTGAAACTGTGGAGTTTCTTTGTATATTTTTCTAAAAGTCACTTCATATGGCAAAAAGGAGAAGAGTGACATAATAAAGACAGTCTAAGTCTCTTGTTTTCAGGCCTGTTCATTTCCCAAGAAGTTGTTATTGTAGTTTACTTAAAACTGAGTTTAAAGTAAACATCAAAATGGAGTTCCCACTGCAAAGAGTTTACAAAATGAATGAGTGAATTTATTTGAAAAGTGTTTAAATTTTCTCGTAAATAACTGTTCAGTGTTTTTTCATTCAAACTATTCCATTAAATTGTTCAGTTTTGGGTTAGCAATATCAAAAATTTAAATTTCAGAGAAAATTACTCAGCCAGGCAAATGAGATAATGACAGCTTTGTGAGACATGATGAATTCCTGTCTTTTATTATGAAAAGGTGTAAATTTTCTTTTTGAATAAATAAATTATTTATATTTAAAGCAAAAACAAAACTTGAAAAATCATAATTTTAATACAAAGAAATAAAAATTTTAGTGCCTTATTTGTAATTGTTTTAGTCTTTAGCCAACTTTTAATAAGCTTTAGCTTCAGTGTGCCGAAAACATGTAAGTCTGAATTCCAAAAAATCCTTTTAAGAGCAAAACCTAGAGAGATAAGAAAACTTGGACTGGTGTTCATATTGTTCAAATCATGTCAATTGTAAATATTGAGAATTGTTTAGAGATGGATATGAGTAATATACTCCCTGAGGAGTCTGCGACATCTGTTTCATTTGCATAAGAATTAGAAATACTCCTGGCCTTTCTGAGTTGCTATGGTTGCACAAAATTATCCTGTTTGACTGAAAATAGGGATACATTTTCATTTGTGTTTGAGTCCCTGAGGTGATACAAAATTACTGGTTGTAAATGAACTTCAGCTAAAATATCAGATTTGAAAACTGGAAAAGTTGAATTAAGTTGTTGTTTAGGTTTTATGCTATGTAAGATTTTTGATTGTTGATTTACAATGTCATTGGTAATTTTAATCATCGTACACCCTCCTCCCAAAATATACAAGAAATGTTGGATTGAATGTGGCTCATATTTTACAGAACTGTTTTGTGAGGATGAAGATTTACCTCCACTCATCAGTGCCAATTTTTTTCCCGTTCATATGAGTTATTTATTTGCTTACACAAGGATGCAATTGAAAATATAATGAAATCTCTGCTGAAAATAATTACTTGAATCATAATAGTTATTCATCAACGAAACTTCTTAAACAAAAATTTGATAAAGGATTTTTGATATAGATTTTGTTGCATGCCTGCAACTGCTGCCAAGTTTCAATCAATTATTCAAGCTAGCCATTTCCTTATGGCATTAAATGAAATACTTCTTGAGTGAGCAAAGCCAGTATTTCTTTGTCAGATTGAATTGCCCCAGGCCCTTCCAAGTTTTGTCCAAGATAATTGAAAGTTCTTTTTGTTTTGCATAAACTCCCAAATCTGTTCGCCTAGCTTGGTTTGGTTCTTGTAAGTTGACCTTTACTTATTTGTAGGGATTTACTGTAGCCTTGAGATTAAAATGAATGTTTTCAAGTTTTTTGTAACATTGTGGTCAGTTTTTGATGTGAGCATAATAAATGTTTTTGATAACTCAGTCCCGAGGTTTAAATTTTAGCTTAAATTTGATTATGTATTCAGTACAAATTGATGCAATATGTTGCATTGAAAGTTGTAACCATCTTCCATCAAAATCTTTATAATGCAACATTTTATAACAATGGCTGAATGTAAAAGTGTTTATATGACCTACAGGGTTTTTATGTTATTGGTAGCTTTATTTTGAATAAACAAGTATTCTCAAATCTTTCTTGGTTCCACAATTTCTTTGCTACAAAATCAAGCTTTAAAGTTCCCATGTTGGCAATGTTCAACAAAGATTACCGGAAGTTGCTAAGTGTAGGTCCAGAACAGGTCATAACGTCACTTCAGACTCATCGATTCTTCATTTCACTCTTTCATTGTATTTCCATTCAAACCTTATCATTTTTCGGTTTGTTTATGCCAAAAAATGATCGGTTTTCTATGGAAATACAATGAAACACTGAAATAAACTGGTGGGAAGAGTAGATGATTCCTGAAGTGACGTCATATGTACCATACCCTCAAAGTTTGATTTTGGGGCAAAAATGTGATGGAATCATATTTTTTAGGATGCTCTTCTACGCATTACTAAAACTGAAAAAAAGAAAAAAAAATGATGTTCACCATATAGACACTTTACAATATCAGTGTACAGTTTTGTAGTTTAGTAGTTTATTATGCTAAAATAATTAATACTCATGGGTGTTGAGAAAACTATTTGATGCGATTATAATGCTTTAAATTAGTGAAAATTTCAAAATCATAGTTTAATTTTTTTCTCAGTCTTACTATGCAGCAGTTTTAGTCAGCCAAAACAAAGACTTCATTTAAATAAAAATTAATCCAGTCTCCATCAAATGTACTGCACTGTTTATCTGAAAATCTTTTTTTTTTCTGTATCCATGTGAACATTTTCTAATCCTGAAGAATGAAAATTAGTACACACAGTGACAAGTCACTTGTAACCATTTTGCAACACAACTTCTGCTAAATAATTACTTAACTATGTATCATGTTAACTTTGTTGAATTACATTGCATCTTGGATAAAACTTACTAACTAAAGGTAAAATACTGTATTTGCTCTTGCATTATTTTGTCAATACCGTGTATTAGTCAAGCCCCAGTTATGAATCCAAAATCAATACTTTTTTGCCTGTGTAAAAGTCAATTTTAACCCTTTCAGCCCAGAGCAATTTATCAACATCTAACTTCTCCTTACATAACTCATAACAAAACAATATA
>JAOCNB020082017.1:0-12132 GCA_026546465.2 Palythoa caribaeorum | reverse complement strand
AAAACTTAACGAAACCCGTAAACGAAATTACAAAGCTAAAACAAGAAGAAAAGAAGGTGACGAACCCAGCAGATAATGAAGATAAAAACAGCTTAAATAACGAAAGCATTTTAAGGAAAACAAATGCCTCATTTACAATGGTTGCAGAAAAAGAACGGAAATATCCAGAGAAGAAAAACTTAACGAAACCCGTAAACGAAATTACAAAGCTAAAACAAGAAAAAAAGAAGGTGACGAACCCAGCAGATAATGAAGATAAAAACAGCTTAAATAACGAAAGCATTTCAAGGAAAACTAATGCTTCATTTACAACGGTTGCGGAAAAAGAACGGAAATATCCAGAGAAGAAAAACTTAACGAAACCCGTAAACGAAATTACAAAGCTAAAACAAGAAGAAAAGAAGGTGACGAACCCAGCAGATAATAAAGACAAAAACAGCTTAAATAACGAAAGCTACCACAATAACGTGTCCCAGATTTTCGGTAGTTCGTTTGGAGCTGTAAAAAACACATCAAATCAAAAACATTCGGAGAGCCGTGCGTATAATAAACCCTCAGCTAGAAATGCGTCTACCATAACAGAAGTAACAGAACGTATTCAACTTCCAATAATCTCGGACAAAAGTTTAAATTTCAAACCTAAAAATAAAGAAAAAACTCGAAATCGTGGGATAACACAAGATCAGTTAAGACATCATAACTGCACCTCTTTACAACTTATAGCCAAACACCGATCGATTTGGATGGGAAGTAACCCAGATTGGAGTTCACTTCAAGTACATCTTGGAATGGACCCCAAGGAAGCACTAACGGCAGCTCAGAAATCTTTGGAGCATTATAGAGTCGAACTGAACGATTTATGGAATATTCATGGATTAACCGCTGGCAAAGGTTATGGTTTAAATGGACAGCCCTGGTGTACCTCTCATTATACCTTCCACTTGGTATTGTGGCACATTCCTTTTGCTATTTCTGGTCAGCAGTACTCCGCTGTTGAGCAGACATTAGAGTTTAAACCTAGAGTAAAGGTCCCGTATATACTTCCTTTTTTCGTTCCCCCGGCCAGTGGAACAATTGAGAGCAAACGGACTCGAGGACAGGTTATTGAGTACGCATTAACTGTCACCAGCGGTCTGCTTAAACTGAAGTCGGTCAGTATAGATGGGAAACCCTATGGAACCGACATCGTTGTAATAGAGGGAGATTTTATCAAGTGGAAAGCGTAGACGATTAAGGCAAAATTACGCCCTCTAGGTCATACTTAATGACTTAGAGTTACGACTTTTAAAATCTTTGATAGATAACTGTAAACCACAAAATGTGTTGAAGAAAAACAAACATATAACCCGAAACGTAACATAATTTCTAAAATCTTAAACGGCTATGAGATATGTGTCTCTTGGTAGGGATAAGATAACTAAAATAAATGACGATAATTAATAATTGAAATAAACTAAGACTTGCTATATAGTACGTGCCTGCATGGTTTTAAATCTTTAATAACTTAATGCGCGGCTTTCAGTTGAATTTGTTAAAAGATAAATATGCCAATTCCTAGACTTTGATGATTGAGTGAAACCTTTTTTATTGCTATTACTGTTATCAATTTCAAATGGTTTTCTAATTCAAGAACTTAAGTGAATTTACATCGATCAGTCATTTGTTAAACTGTAAGGTTTTGCATTATTTTGATAAGACGTTTAACGTAAAGTTTGATTCTGTTAAGGCTAAAACCGATACTACAGAGCCACATAAAGTTCCAGATATAAAGTTTGATGTGTGTATAGATAGCGGCATAGCCAGAGTGACACTTACACACGCACACACACATACCAGCAGAAACGGGCATTCAGCATAATCAATATAGTTTGATTAGTAATTCAAATACTGTTAGGTTTTATGAGATCTATGAGAAAGATGTCTGCCTTCTTCAGTATCGCTAAAAAAGCAGACATCAAAACGGATAAAAGCAGCGGAAATGTGGATGTACAGAGTTGTGTTGCGTGTTAAATAGTTTGATTTTAGAATAAATGCGAGTGAGTTGCAAGTCAGAACTAGTTCAGTGGGTAGAAAGAAGAAAGTTGAGATTCTTTGGTCATGCCTGTAATGCCAAAGGTTTGACTAGAGACATGATTACTTGAATGCACCCCGGCAACAGGAGGAGAGGCACAGCCCGCAGACAATACCGTGAAATTGTAAAGGAATGGCTGGATACCACCTTGAGTGTCATGTGGCAGTGAGAATGATCAAGGACAGAAGTAACTGGAGCAGAGCGATTAGAGATGCTGTTGAGAGGGAGGACGGTTAAACTCGTTACCGAGAACGCTGGAACTGAAAGACCGACTGAAAGAAAGAAGAGCTTTATGCAGGTGATGAGAGGGAAGGAACAGGTACACGGTAAAAGGAATATCCCTTTTTTGCAAAAAGGGTAAAATAAAAAGTATTTAAAACATATACAATCTTTTTCGTAATGTAAGTTTAAGAATTATCTTTTCCGTGAAAAACAAAGCATGTTATCATTTCTCCCTCAGCCCCTTCTAACGCCCTCCGGATAGCCTACTTTTTACCCAGCAGGTTTTGTTGTAAAGGTGAAATAAATTGCATT
This sequence comes from Palythoa caribaeorum, assembly GCA_026546465.2. NCBI lineage: Eukaryota > Metazoa > Cnidaria > Anthozoa > Zoantharia > Sphenopidae > Palythoa > Palythoa caribaeorum. The sequence continues at coordinate 9,527 of JAOCNB020082017.1, read as the reverse complement.
TCATATTTTTATCTATACAATACTTGCATTTTGTGGATTTTGTTTGCATGATAAACAAGTATTCTCCTAATTTTTGAAAATAGTTGCTTTGTAAAAATGCAAGGGGATGTAAGAGCAAATCTCGAAACAAAATTAATTTTGATTCGATCTTCGCCCCTTTAAACGTAATTTGAATAATTGCGAATAAGAAGCCTGAAAAAATTCAGGTTTCAGCAGCATTTAAACCTGTGACCTCTGCGACATGTGTGGTGCTCTATCAACTCAGATTTGAAACAACATCTGTTGGGAGCAGGTCAATTCTAATAATTGGTCCATCTATGTCACTTAAAATTGAATTTTTTCAGGCTTCAGGCTTAGTTAAATTGCATATATACCGCTAAGATCGTATCGTAGCGTTAACAGTATATTAGTTAATTGCATATATAGCGCTAAGATCGTATCATAGCGTTAACAGTATATTAGTTAATTGCATATATAGCGCTAAGATCGTATCATAGCGTTAACAGTGCTTATAACCACGGTACAGAATCCGTCACAATGATTGCAATTAATCTTATAAAGGGAAATCTCAAGTCATTTATTTACTGAGAATTCCTAAATTAAAGTTAAAGTGTATATGACATCAAAAAAGCTTTTGTTATGCTGAAATTCTATATGTATTTCTAATTCGAATTTTTGAAAACTGAACTAATTTAGATTTTTCCTCTTTGTTTTATGAAGTGTAAAAATGCGACCTTGTGTGCTCTTTACCAAGTTTTGGGAGGCCTGGGCCTACAATGGCTGATGACGTCATATAAGTGCATTCTTGTCTGCATATCAAGCGAAGCCTGCTGTGATGAGTTGCGGTGCAAAGTATTTTGCTCAAAATTGCTGCAAAAAAACCACTGCAGCACCGTACGTGTTTAGCATTCACTGTTTGCTGGGGTTGAGTCCCTTACCGGCTTTACATCATAGGCCTTTGTAGTACCCAGCAATGCCCAGCATCCATAAGCGTGGCTAAGGGTTGAAATGGCGCAAAACCTCTACTTTTAAATGTCCAAAACACTAGGATAGCAAGGTCTTTGTTTGTTCATCCTGTGTTTTCTTATAGTAACACCACATTGTAGTTCTAAATTTTGGGGTCATATACACTTCAAAGTCAAATAAGACAGGTGCTTTAAGCTTGTTTTATAGTTAGGGTTAAACCCAATTTTCTGTATTGCCAATTTTGTTTTATTCTAATTGAATTTCATATTTAATTAACTTATTTAACTACAAATTCGACTAACAATAATATTTAGCTCAAAAATTTTATGCCATCAAAATAGACTTTGTTCTCAGTATTTTGATTATTCTAAACAACACCAATTTCTGTTTAACAGAGTTGACAAACACCAAGGAAACGGGTTTGTTTAACGCATAACTTTTTATTTTCTCAACATAATCATGACTCCTAATTTAGCATTGGCGTAAAGAAATATTGTTAACAGGCAAAAAGTTTATTTTTTTTCGGAACAAATATTGAACTGAACTTTCTTTTATTTTATTTTATTTTATTTTAATGCAAACTTTGGCGTCTGTCAGGAATTCCCGTCGCGATCAAACACAGTATGAAAAAAATCAACAGTAATACAAAACACAAAACTCGAAGTTTATCTATATTCTAGTTTAAAAAACAAACAATACTATTGATGTTTATTAAGTTAGAAGTAAGAATTTTCTTGAAGTTAGAATTCTATTCCTTCGAAATTTAAAAAGGACGTAACTCACGACTTATTCTTGAAGAATTTGATGAGCCAGTATTCAGTTGTTGTTTTTTTAAAAGCATCAAAGAAACTTTGTGTTGCAAGTCGGTGTTTGGGTTTGTTTTTCAAAAAAGGTTACGGGAGTCAGTTTTCCTTGACAAATCATCGATGGAGTTGGGAACAAGAATTCACTTGTTTTTATTGCTGGCATTCATCGGTTGTTGCAAAGGTAAGAATTTTATGTAAATTGTAGAAAGTTTACTAACTTTAGTTTTGTTATTATAGACCTTTGCTTTTGAGATGAGTTTTTATAAAATTTACGAACCAGCCGAAGTCAGCTTCTTAATTGTTGTTCTCGCGAAAAAGGGTATTCATTATCTACTGAGATTTTTCTTCAAAAACTAATGTTGTATTCGCCCTCTCGATTTTGTATTATGATTTGACAGTGTTCAAAGATAAAGACTCGAATTAGGTTCGTTGAGGTGGTGTTGGTTTATGTCAACAGAATGCATTTCAACAGATCCATTATTTATTGAAACCAAGAGAAAAGAAACTAAAAGAAATCAGTGACTCGGCGAACAACAATTGACTCAAGCATTTGACAGAACTACAGCTTTTTTTTTCAGTTTACTTTTTAAAGTTTTAGCTGCAAATTCGACCTAGTATAGTTTTTAAACAACCGTAAAGAAGCACTGTTTTAAATTATTATTTCTTATAACTAAAAGTTGGTGTCATTATTACAAATTTCTTATTTTGTGTTCTGGGATTTTAGTAAACTTCGAACGTTTCAGATCAAACAATAAAGAAGTACTTGTCTTATATAAAGTTACTCTGATAAAATATTTTAAAATGTTTTAAACACAATTCATACAAGTACCGACGTTTTGGCTGGTCTCATCCGAACTTTAAGACTGTGTTTGAAATATTTTAGAATATTTTAACCAGAGTAACTACAACCACAACAACCTGGTTACAGGAATAGTTTTAGCCATAAAGAAATAGTTCTTACAAAACGTTTTTCGATGGAGTGATTGTTTGTTGTTATTACTGTAAATGCTTTGGGGTACCTTGCATAAGTAGCTACCAATTCAACAAAACACAACCAAACATAACAGAATGCAAGAAACAACTAGAATACAGTTTTTAAGATCGACCATGCACTTGATTTAGTTTTGATAATCGTTTAAAGCGTATATTAACGTTTTGAATTTTTTCCTCAGGCGATACTAATAAGATTATCTTTGCTCTTAACCAAATTGAATTCCTTACGATTGACGAAGAAGAACCAGTAGGTAAGTTAACCCAAGTTGATTGGGAAAAATATTCAAAGTAGCAATTAACCATTATTCCACAAAAACGAGTTGGACATGAAGTGATAGCTGACAAGGCGCAGAGAAAGATGTGAGTTGAATAATTGTTTTATGAAATACAAACCCCAAGTTTTATGAATAAATATAGTTTTTAAACTTTTTACTCCAACGAAAGTTGTCATGTATCAGGATCGACATTTAACTATGATTTCACGCCTTTTTTAAGGTACGTTGAGGCTAGTTTGAAGTTTGGGTTTATTCTGTTCAACACCAGCAATTTGCCAAGTTTTTCTTACGTTTTTCACAATGGAATCGTGCGTCTGCTTGCCTTACCGAATACCGGACCTCTAAAAAACGAAAATGGTTCGTTTCGGGTGGTGAACGGAGGAAGGGAACAGTTGCAGCGCTGATTCCTTTCATTGAAATTGGCGACCAACCTGGCGAGGAATGAGAGCCACTCTTACCAGTGTGCTGATTAGTTCTTATATTGCAATACATAAAGTCGGAGGGATAAGAGACTGCCAAATAATCTCTTCCTTTGCCGGATGATCGAAAATCCAAGAGCACTCATCCTTTAGCACGATTCCAAATACCTTCTCGCGACAAGTATTTTCGAAATCGTTATTTATCTTTTAACAACGTAACGCTACTTTTCTAGTTCAGTGGCGTGATTCCGATGACAATTCTTGTCAAAAAACTGACCAATGGGAATTTTGCGTTTCTTGAGAAACGGAAAATTTCTGAACCAATTTGTAGTATGCAAAGGCGACAGTCTCTTCCTTCTGCCACTCGTCCCCATTCCTTTTCGCTTCCGTCAGCGAGTCCATTTCCTCTTCCCAGTCTCCTATTTGATAAACGCGTTTGGATTTTTGTTCTCCTTGGGAAGCAAGAAACTGTTTTTCTGTCTGGAGGAATAAGATGGATAAAAGTCCACGTTATCCCTATGATTTTGATTTACGTTCTACGTTGTATACGTATCGAGCGCTCTACAACCAAGTGAACCGCCGCAAAGCTTACCCAATCTGCTCTATTGTAATCTAAATTATCACGACGAGTAGAAAATAGTAAAGATTGACTGATTGATTGATTGATTGATTGATTGATTGACCCCGAAGATTGGGACAATCGAGGAAATCGAGCAGTTCCCGTACAATCGTCCCAATTGGCCCTTTTATTATATTTCAAAGTGTATAATTGTGGAACCTACTAGATAACAGCAATAAAGGCACTGAGGATTTTACAAAAAGGTTTTATAAATGATTAAAATTTTATCATCATGTACCATAAATCTTAATGTTTTTGTAGGTAGTCGGGATTGATGTTTTAAGGAGAGTGAATAGGACATTTCCGAAGAAAATTCCGAAGAACGTTCCACAGCTCATAAACAAAACCATTAGGTCGAGGCCAGGTTTTCCAAAATACCGTAAATGTATTAGAAATGAGTACTTGGCCTCGACTTAAAGGCTTTGTTTGTGAGCAGTGGAGTGTTATTCGGAAATGAGTTACTAAGTGGTCTAGTTTTGAAAGGGTAGGGTTTTAATTCTAATTTAGTATTTAAAATACAACCACAACAGCTCAGCTTCTTTTATTCACTGTGTATAAATAAAGGTGATGTTCTTGAGTTTTCGCATCGATTGAGACAATCCAAATGATTGTATTTTGACTGAGAGGTAGCTTGTTATATTCTTCTAGGTACAAATGTTGTCCAAATAAAGCGCGACTCTTCAAATCCGCAAATATACAAATTAACTGAGGGCAAGGATTATTTTACCATAAACTCAACAACAGGAAGTGTGACCATTGTTGCAAGAATGGATAAGGAGGTAAAGCGATAGATTTCTTAATCCCGTGTAATTTCTTATACGCTATTGTTTTTATTGATTTGAATTCTTATAAATGTGAAAGGTTGTACAAACCATTAACAAAATAGATTCAAATCCGATGGTTTTCATCAATTCACCATACATCATTAATCCATTCACTAACCATCGATCCATTCACTAATCATCCACCTATCCAACCGTCATTTATCCTCTAACCATCCATCCATCCGTCAACGAACCATCCATCCATCCGTCCACTAATCATATATCCGTCCACCAAACATTCATCCATCCATCCATCCACTAATTGTCCATCCACCAACCACCCATCCATCCATCTAAGCATCTATCCGTATGTTAACTATCGAACCATTTATTCGTACATTAACCACCCATCCATCAACTAACCCATCCATCTGTTCATTAACTATCTATCCATCCATCACCCATACACTGACCATCCTTCCATCCACTAAGCATTCATCCATCTCCCAACCATCCACCACCCATTTATCCGTACACTAACTATCCACTAACCATCCATCCATCCACTAATCATCTATCCATCCACTAATTAACCATCCATCCATCCATCCACTAACCATCCATCCATCAACTAACCATCCATCCGTATACTCACCATTCTTCCAACCACTAATCATCCATCGAACCACTAACTATCCATCCATTCACTAACTATCCCTCCAACCACTAACCATCCATCGAACCACTAACCATCCATCCATCCACTCACCATCTATCCATCTACTAACCATCCATCCATCCACTAACCATCCATCCATCCACTAACCATCTATCCATCTACTAACCATCCATCCATCCACTAACCATTTATCAATCCACTAACCATCCATCCATCCACTAACCATCCATCCATCCACTAACCATCCATCCATCCACTAACCATCCATCCATCCACTAACCATCTATCCATCCACTAACCATTCATCGAACCACTAACCATCTATCCATCCACTAACCATCCATCCATCCACTAACCATTTATGCATCTACTAACCATCCAAATGGTTAGTTAATGACTAACCATCCAAACTGAAGAAAAGCTCTGTGTTAACAAAGTTTGCTATTAATATATAACTAACTATTCATCTGTTTCTGTGTTTGTAAATGTTTCGGGATATTTTCTCCCAAAAGTAAATGATTATGATTTGGTTTTTGTAGAGTCTACTCAGCAGTAAGATATCATTTAAAGTTGAAGTTTACGAGTTAGATGTTTCAAACTGGAAGGTAAGTTTTCTCGATGTTCTAATACTGAGAAATATTAATACACTGTGTAATGATAGAGATAAACATTGGCTTTAGTTAGCCTCTAGTTTCGTAAAAATATTTAGCTATTTAGCTTAGCTGAGAAAACAATAAATCGAGTTGTGATATCGTTCTGAGAAGGAATGTTGTCGGTAGCGACTGACGTTTCGACAGCCTGTGCGGAATTCGTCATCAGAGTCAAGTGACAAATAGTGTTTAATGTGAATACTAATGTAGTCTGGTTCGCGATTGCTGATTTGTTTGCGTGCCCTGCAGAGCTGTGGGACACTGTGGAGTTAGCTCTCCAGACGCTAACCTGGGCAGTATGTATTAGAGAGACTGTCCAAGTCCCATTCGGTAAAATGAGTACCAGATTCAGCTGTGGGCTAACATGCGACGGATTTGTGTCCCGTTTAGGGGGACCTAGTGACTCACATTAGCTTAACACTACAGAAACCGGAGATAAGCAACGGCTACAGTAGGCTCGTAAAACGATTTAGTTTTAGATTTAATGTATATTTTATTCGACTTTCAGCCTATGGCCACAGTGACTGTCCAATGCTTCTTGAGAGACATCAACGATAACGCACCTCAGTTTACTCAAAGCAACTATAACGTAACATTGAGTGAGGTAAAGCCTTAAATTTCAAAACTAAAAGGCAGTGTTTAGCTAAAGTTAAGAGTTGTGACAATCAAGTTCTTGTTTTGATTGTTGAGCTGATCGTTGTTGCATAAGCCATCTTCTGGAATTCTCAGTGCAGCTCTTTCCTTCTCAAGGGGAATTTGTCATTGTTCTGTTTTTACTGTTTCCGATTCTCGTTGCTTAAAATACTGTCTCACAAAAAACTTCCAAATAACGGTTTAGAGAAACATTTTAAATTTAAAAGAAAAATGAACAAAGGCACAAAAGATGAACTCCGTCAGTTGGCAGAAACTTATTGTTTGAGCACACAACAACGAAACATGAGGCTTGAATAATAAACAAGTTATCGTTTTAGATTTGACTGCTTTAATTAACGAATTGCTGCTCATCAGAGGCTAAAAATCGACTTTTAAACATCCATTGTTTTGACATAGGGAATTATGGAGATTTTACTCAGCTCGTATAAATGCTTGCTTATCAGTTATTACAAACTGTTTGTTTAGAATGAAGAGAAGATGTTATCTAAACGAACAACTATACAACTGCAAAACCGAGCCCTACTGTTAATTCATTTTTCCCTCACATTTGGTATTACTCAGTTGATCTGAGCCTAACAGAAGTATTTAGCCACAAATGCATTTCACTCGAATGAATAAAATTGAACCCAGGAAATCTCACGCACTAACCAACTTAACTAATCATAAAGCTGCTACGTTGCCAGCGCGGTGGTCCCTAATGGTGCAGTGGTTAGCACAGCTGACTAGAAAACAGGGAGATGCGTGGGATCGATTCCCGCTCGGAGCATATACCGAGTGTATTTATTCTTTTACCCAACTGTAATATTTGCGTTTATTTTCATTCAAAACTTCCAAACTGTCGGACAATGCTGCGTGATCATCTTGCGTTCTTTTTACGAGAACAAGAAAACATGTACAAGTAAGTTTTATAGTTATCAGTATTATCATCATTTACATCATCAATATCATAATAATTATTATTATTATTCATCTTTCTCGGCAAGCAACAGGATAAGAATATAATCACAAGCGATATCCTTTGTTTCCTTAGCTAACCTGTGTAGACGCTGTGATATTTGCAACCACCGCAACCGATAGAGACTCAGCCGGTGAAAACCGCCAAATTGTTTACACAATCGTTGATGGAAATGAGGTAATGTTCGGGTTTTTCCTGTTGTGAAATATCAACTGCTTTCTTTGACGTAGCTGCTGTTACAGTTACTCAAATTGTTTATAACAATGTCTGGAATTGGAATTAATGTTCTACTAAGTTATAAACTGCGCTGCAGATACTGCGTTTACGAACCTGAATACCTGAGATCTAATTGCAGCACATGAATGGCAACGGAGAGTCAAAATATTGGCATCAAAGCTAAGAGAAGTTTTCTTCGACGAATGTATGTCAAATTTAAAACATGTTTTAAAGAGAATTGGCAAACCGTGCCTTCTAGTAAGAAAAAAGTAAAATGGCAAAAATGAATTACATATGATCTCACGGTACTATTAGGAGAGTAACCTTCGGAAACTAAACAAACTTTTCCAAAATGGTGAACAAAAAGTTCGATATATTAGGCACATGACAGGAAAGAGATAGCTGCAGTGCTGCAGAATGTACAATATCGAGTTTTATTTTAAATATTTCAAAGTTTACAAGGGTTAGATATTTCACAGTATATTGCATTATCATTTAATGAAGGAACCAGTAGTAAGTAAGATTGCTTTCAAACTACTAGCAATGTTTCTTTTATTTATAGAACAATACATTTATCATAAAGGACTTCTACACTTGTAAAGTGGAGTTAAACAAACCACTGAGCTATGAAGCCATGTCAAAATACTCTTTGAATATAACCGCCAAGGTGAGAAATACCACAAAAACTTGCCAGTATGTCTTTTGTAGCAAGACGCCTTGTGAATTAAAATCCAACGAACTGGAGAACAAAATCATGCGACAAGACGCCACTGAGAAATTTTTTTAAAAAGCTCACTTACTCAGTTACTTGTGTAGAATTTAAAATTACATTTAAGATTAAACGTACAACACGTTTTCTTTTAAAAAATTGCCTATAACTTCCAAAATAAGAATTTGATTATATTATTTTTACTTCTTTAAGCTGATTTTGATTTATTTGAACTTTTATTGATTTTAATGTAAAAAGCATCGAGATCGATTTGCTCCAGATCTAGTAAGAGGAGAAGCAATAATAACAAAGACATTGATGTGGACCTTGAACTTGGCAGATTTGATATTAAATGACTTTTCTATTTATTATTTTTTTTGTTCTTTAGAAGTTTTAAAACAGTTTTAAAACAGAGAAATATTTATATTGCTTGTAAACTTATAGTTTTACCTTTTAGAGATATTTTAATTTTTGTAAACAAGATGCCCTAAGAGGCATGCACTGGGCTACCTTGTGTTTGTAGAAGTGCAAAAACTTAAAGTAACAGTACTTACTGTGTCACAAAGTTCTCTGAATTGGTAAAATTAATTAAAAATAGTACCGATTTTGCTGTATAAGGCAAACGCCAAAAAAGTGGGTGAATGCCCGAATTCTCATCTGTTGAAATATAACGTATTTGGCAGGTACAAGTCGCATAAAAAATTTAGCTTGAAACTTCCATTTAATTTAAAAGAATTTGAACTGTAATAACTTTTTGGGCGGCATGTTGCTTATTCTGATTTATTTTACAACTCCCCCTCCCCACCGATCACTTTTCTAAAA
>JAOCNB020081988.1:0-12132 GCA_026546465.2 Palythoa caribaeorum | reverse complement strand
AAAAATAAACCATGCCTTCTCAATGCAAAACTTCAGAAATTACTATTCCAACCTACCAATACTCGAACGCACTTTTTTAATCTATGATTACTACTAGTTTATGTCACGTGGTCTACCAGAAGACAAACAGCTGAGAGAATCATATTAAATGTTAATAATTACTATGACTCTGTGGATTTGAGGCGAATTTCCTTTTAGTCTCTCAAAAGTTTTTTTGCAAAAGAAAACCAAGTCACGGCCTGAGGATATTGTTATGTGGTGTTTGGTTGCAACAACGATCGATGTTGTCAAATACAAATCGTGCGAAATGTTTTAGCAGTATGGGCGCCATTGATTGATTTAGAGTTGTTATAATTTTACGTAAAGTATTTCTTCAGGTACGTGAACAAGCACGAGCAAAGAAAATAGGCTTTTTCAGATGCTTCGATCCGAAATTGTATTGTAAATGGTCACAGCTTATCAGCAGAAAATGTTTTCGAGTGACATATATAGAATGCGAAGGTTCAATCAATTCACTTCCTTAACGGCAAACCCACTAGATAAAATCCGTTGCTGAATCCTTACCTCAAAGCAGCGAAAAAGAATCGCGAATCGCTTTAAATCTACAGAAATAAGGGGGAAAAGGCGACTTGGGACATCTGTTGTAAATTTAAGTGCAGCTGGTGGCGAACTCTGCTATGAGAACCAGGAAAACTTAAACCCAAATATCAAACACATCGAAATTAAAAACATTTAGAAATAAATAATAGATCCTTGTGACGTGTTGCACAAAAGTTACAAATAAATGAACTTAAACTATCTTACAGCAATCCCTCTGAGTCGTGGCTGGACACCGTCAGCCCAAGGTTCTATTGCATTCAGAGTAAAGTTGTGTTTCAAGTTCGCTAAAACATTTCGCACAATTTTTTTAGTTACCTATTGGAATAATGTCGATCGTTCTTGCAACCAAACACCGCACACTGGTCTCCTCTGAACATGACTTGGTTTTCTTTTGCAAGAAAAAAAAATTGTGTGCAAATTTCTAAGAAACTAAAAGGAAATTAGCCTCAGATCGACAGATATGTTTCACTTGGCTGTTTGTCCCTGGTAGACCACGTGACATAAATAAATCCCGAGACTCTTTTCGCGCTTCAATGTGACTATAATCTCCCTTAAAAGATAAAAAATAAAAGAAACCAGAAGAAAAAAATATTCAGATGTTTAATTTAAAAACGCGAAAATAAAGTACTTGAAACATGAATTTTCGCAAACTATTCCAAACGCGATATTAACGTGTCATAAAATATTTTGTAATAAAGTATATACAATTTTAAACCACATTTCTTTTCATGTATATTACCCATTCCAGTTTTTACGCCTTTGCTTTAGAATTTTTGTTTCTAAAACAGAAATGTTAAATTTCTTCTACGTACAATTTTAAACCAGGTTTCTTTTCATGTGTAGCAAAGTAGCATTGCTCTTAAAAAAATCGAAACCTCGTAAATCATTTTACTCAGAAACGCCCCAAGTTAAACTCTGTGAAACAGTTCTCAACATACTAATTTTTTATTTTTGTAAAATTGTGTTGAACATATAATTATGCGGTGATACTGGGAAATTAATAAAGAAGTTCAGTGATCTGATAACAATTTCACGAACATTTTAAGCATTTCATACTTTTAAACACAAACCAGAACAACTCCTTTTAATTTTAAATAAGTTAACGAGAAAGAATTAAACTCTGAATATTGAAAACGCATAAGATTCATTTATCGTTCATTCTCTCTTATGAATTAAAGCAAACTGAAGACGTCTGCGAACAAAGGTGAGAAAATATGGCGAGCAGAAGACCTTTTGTTGAGGGCATGATCAAGTTCAAACAAATATTGACTACCTACAATTACAAAACAAAAAATATTGAGGTTCATTATGAAATAGTTACAAATGAATGAAGGCTCTTGAGTCCACTCAAACACGCGCGACACTATTGCTTTCTGAATCACAGCCAATATCCATGTATGGCTTCCTTTTAGAATATTTTTCTCTTAGAAAAATAAATGGCGAAAGTTTTTAATCTCCTTGGTAATTGTGAATGAACGACGTAAAGCAGATTGAAAAGATATGGCAAAGGTTTTCGAAATTTTCTACCAAAAAAATGCAGTGTAATTCCATACAGTTTTAAAGGCAAATAGCGCTCTGAAGATTCAGAAAATAAATTTTTCTGATCAATATCCCAGCTGATTTTTTTAAAATTATTCACGAAATGGAATTTGTATCATCTGTAAATTGTATGAAGCGATATTTAGACACAAGATTCTTAAGTGAGTATTTTTAATATTAAGGACTAAAATGAACAAATCTTTCAATTAGCTGGCATATTTAAGTTTCAAGAAACCGAAACAACGTAAGCAAAGCAAAATGTTTGAGAATATTCATTCTTTCTAAGTTTGGCCTTACGTATAGTCGAGCTAGTTCTTCTAATTTCGTGCAATATCGTCTTTAACAAACACCTAAATTCTAATGATGTGTATCAGCCGTTCTCATTGTTCAAGTAACTTTTCCGTAATGAATCTAGGAAACATGCACGCAAGTACAAAAACACTAAACGAAAACAAGCCGCCGTCAGGAAAGATAAGATTAGAATAGATTTCACTATTGTTTTGTTGTTAATTAAAGCGGTACCGTGTGAATCGATCAGACTACTTCAATTCTTGTATGAATCTTTTTGCTAAGATTGGTTTTTGAAAAGTGTATATGACACAGTTCTTTTTAATTAATTATTCTCATTGATGTACATATAAAAGAATATCAATTTAAGAATAAAAAAAAACTATATTTTTCTATTATTTTAGCGGCCAAGCTGAAAACGCTAAATTTCATTTCAGTTGAGAATATCCCGGGAACTTGGTTGAGATTTGGTTTGTCGTTTTAAAAAGTTTTACTGAATTCAGCGTCGCCCGTTTTGACAATATTTGACTTATAGTTTTACAGCTTCAGTTGACCGTTTCTCCAGCTTTGAAATTTCATATTTCTTGCCACTATTGTCTTATTTATGAAACCAACTGCGCGATCTTTGCCGGGGACGTTTTTTAAGTCAAAACCCTGCGTGCCTTAAACGAGAAAAAGAAGCGGTTTAAAGACGTTTTTGGAGCTATAAATTTCAAAAACCTTTTTCTTAGCGATATAAATAAAAAATATAAGTCAGGAAAAAGTTTTGTCAGTGTCATAAACACTTTACGTCAGAACAAAAACTGAATAATTTACGAACTTTATTTAGAGAATTAAGACGGGTTTATTTTTGCAATATTTTGAACAGTATTCATATATAGACAGGACAAACAAATCAAAGAGCTTTTAGCCTCAAAAGCACCAAAATGTGATTATTTAAATTATCTTTACGTTGTAACACAAAATGTGATTAAATTTGAACCATTTTCACACTAATTTTGCTATTGTTTTGTTGAACGACTAGACAATAATTTTATTTCAAGTTTATTTCAAAGAAGTAAATTACAATATATATATGTTTCATAATTCCAGTGACCTGCATATAGTAAAAACTAATCAAAGGCAGGCCACTGGATTACAAATAAATTTAACATTTAATCAAATAAATAATATAAATAATAAGTCTCTAAGTTAACTTTTATTGTAATCATATCCCCTTTTTAACTAAAATTTTCCATTGATTATTTTTATATAATGTATTTATAGTTGATTTTAATAATCCACTGCATTAAATACTCTATATAACTATTTATGCTTAAAATCTATATCAGAACATAAACATTTAAAATGTTCTTAAAAATACCGCAATGTGTCATGTGCCTTTTAAATTGACGTATAAAGGCAACAAATTTGTCATTTACTTATATATTATCTATTGCTTTAAAAAGAGTATTGCATCAAGGAATGTGTTTGATCAAAAGTCTAGAACCATTTTTAAGGTTATGGCAATCTGTATCATAAAAAGCGCCTCCTAATTTTCGTGTTGTAATAACATTTTTTTCAAACATAACTAAATCAATCTTACGGTATGGCTAATGTAATGCAAGCAACTGATTTAAAGATGGAAAAGATGGAACGGAAATACGTGAAAAAGAAAATTAGTTTGTAATATTTATTTTCTTGTTCAGTTTATCATTATTTAAAGTACGAGTTATCTTCTTTGGGTTTCGTGGGCATTCCTCGCCGTCTTGTACTTCAAGCAGGGGTTTCCTTGAAGTCAAACCTTCGATTTCGACATTGTCTCCATGACAATATCACAAATACTTTTCTAATGTTACTTCGTTTTTTTTTAACAAGGAAACTGCCGTACAATTTTGGTAAATTGAATGTTTTGAGTTTATACTAAATTTCATCCAATAAAGAAAGTAATAACAAACATCAAATTAATTGTTATATCTGCAAGATTGATTTTATCATGTTCTTCTCTGAAAACAGAATGACGCATTTACGACACTTTTAAACAACCTAAGGCTACGTTCATTGTGAGTTAGTCATTTCACAAAAATGTCACTTCACTATGCCACAGGAAAAGTCACGTTATTTGTTATTATTATTATTATTCATTTTTTGCTGAAACTCTATTTATAGTTCATGACAATTTTAAGAATTGTGTCCGGAAAAACTAGAGCGAACTAACGGAAACGAATTGTTTAAAATCGTTTTGCTGAGTCACAAAAAAAGTTTACAAAGAAACTTCTCAACTGTAACAAAACAACGTTTTTGGAAGAATGCCCATCCTTTTTACTGCCGAAACCAGCTATGCTGTGTTATTTCAAAAAACTTTCCCGGTCCATCAGAGAAACTTTGATTAGAGCCATTCCATTTTCAACAAAATCCTATGACACGACAAGCTTTAATAAAATTCAACATGTTTATCTGTTAATGAATCTTCAAACTGCTTGGTGTTTACACACAAATTGTAATTTTATTGATAAATAGTAGGTTTTTCCGGTCAACTATGGCAATGTTTGTTTGCACGATTACTGCAGATAAACTTACATTGTTCTTTTTTGCAACCGGTGTTTTGAGCAAGCTCAGTGAAATGAATTAAAGTCGAGTCAACGAAACTGTGCCTTGGCCTAATTCTCTAAAATAGTTAGCCACATGGACGCAACAAAGAAATCAACAGTTTATCTACGTTCACTTCTAAATTAATTTTGTCCTCGATTGAACATAACTTAGTAAGAATAAAAGAAATTTATAAGGTCTATAATACAACAAACAAACAGAGGAGGGACTTCTTTCGTGCCGATATTTACTGATAAAGATTTAAATTCCTCTCAACACAAGACAGAAAGGCGCGAGTTTTATTACTCTCCTTTAATGAGTTTCGTTGGGACACGATCTCTTTCGTTTTAAGCATTAAAATACAATCAAACCTATATCACAAAACACTAGCTTGTTATCAAATAGCTTACTTCCATTGTTACATTTCTGTCGTTATGTATTTTTACAGGTAAAAAAAGAGATAAACTTATCTCAAAATGGTTTCGTGCTTCAAAAACTGGGCACTTCTTACAGGACTCAATATCCAAATCACTGAGCCGTAATTGCTCACAACCACGCCAAAAGTTTGATCAATAAAGAACGTCTTCCCGTTCTCGTTAATTTGTTTGTTTCAGCTTTGTCAAATAGTTTTCTCGATATAATAAATCTGTTTCTTTTCTAAGTAAGATATGTTTCAAGCAATGTCAGTTGCTGTTCGTTTTCCTTTTTTTACATGCGAAACTGTTCTATTTGCCATTGATTTCATTCGTTACTTTTGCACTAATCTCAAAGGCTTCAGTTGCTACAAACTGTCGTACATTAAAGGAATATTTTGATACGACACAAATCTATCTGCTTACGTGATAATTTGCTTTATATGCATTTATTTACTTTACGTCAATGTTAGTGAAGGA
This sequence comes from Palythoa caribaeorum, assembly GCA_026546465.2. Classification (NCBI taxonomy): domain Eukaryota; kingdom Metazoa; phylum Cnidaria; class Anthozoa; order Zoantharia; family Sphenopidae; genus Palythoa; species Palythoa caribaeorum. The sequence goes on along the minus strand of JAOCNB020081988.1, from coordinate 6,244 downwards.
ATCTTGAGTTGTACGTGGTTGAATATGGATAACGACGGGAAGAGGAGAATTGAAGTTCCGTTGTCTGCTCCGGCGTTGTCTCTCGCTCATCAAGAGATTCCGTAGAATATAAAGAAGAATTCCGCGTTGAATCTTTCACGAAAGGTTCTGGAGCCAGGAGGCTTTCCACGTCGTAAGCTTTTGGCTTCTCCAACTGAACTAAGCTTTCTGAATCGGGTTTCTCAACCTTTACACCAAGAACTTTCTCTTTCACCATTCCACTGCTTTCTGGTAAAAATGCTGTGGGTTTGTCTTCAATTTTTTCTGTCGTTGGTTTGTTCCTGATATTAGGAACCGGTATAATTTCTTTGATTTCTTCAGAAACTCGGTTTCGAGACGACTTGGCGACTCGACGAGAAGTTCGTCTTCGGATGACACCGCGTGCAAAGTCATCATAATAAAGGGGACTGATGGCCCAAAAATGACCCTTGCCATTCGGACTGCGACCAGTTTTGATAAAACAGTCGTTAAGTGACAGATTGTGTCTTATGCTGTTTCTCCAGCCTGTGCCTCGCTTTCGAAAGTAGGGATACTGTGTCTGAATGTAGTTGTAAATCTCACTTAGAATAAGCTTTTTCTCTGGAGAGTTGAGAATAGCTTGCCCGATGAGTCCAATGTACGACTGAGAGGGTTTTTCATCTTCAGGACAAGGTGCCAACCCGAGCAAGTGGCTGTAACCTGCATGGTGAAGCAAGGCGCTGGAATAATCTTGACTTGTATATGATGGATACAGAGACCACGGCCAGGAAACGGAGATGTTCTTGGGTGCTCTTTCTGCAACGAATTGACCATTGGCGCTGAAATTACTCGGGCAGTTGTTCCAAATGTGCCACAGCGCTGGAGGCGAGAAAGAAGCCCATTTGTAAGATTCCTGTTCTTTAATTGTGCCATTTGGGAAGAACAAATTTCCCACGGGCGTAAATGCGGAGGTATACTCGCCAGAATTCATCGTCAACTGGTGTTGCTTCCGACAAAACCGTGAAGTGAACCAAGATCTGTCTAATGATAAAGTGCTGACTGCTTCTGTGTTGACTCTGTTTAAGTGTAGCATAAGTACTATTGCATGCGAGCTGTCTATCTTGTGAGCATTGACAAGTCGTGTATCAATATATGCTGAACAATCAAACATGAAAAGAATGTCTCAAGGGCATCTTATTTTAACCCACAACCGAGCCAACATTCACTCGGTACCATTGGATATTTTTGTACAATTAGTCACGTAAGTATAACTAAGTAAACACACAATTAGACCGTTTCTACCAAAAATTTGCGTGCTCTGAATGCTTAATATGTCCTCTGCTGCCTCGTTGATCTTTTATTTGGTTGTAACTTTTGCATAATCCTCGTTCCAATGAATTAGGGTATCAGTTCTAATTGGGAGGCTGGTGTGTATTGTTTGCTAGAATCAACTTGTTAAGGGGTAATTCATCTTATGAATGTAGGCGGTCGTCACTTTGTGCTGACATCTCCGAGTGCGCACGTGTTTGTGTCTGGCATGGAGATTGAGTATTGTTGGTAATAAATTTTGATAGTTTTAATTTAAGTGCTAGGAAAGAGAAGCCAATATATTTTCCCACGACTTTTATCCTGTTACGACTGTACAGAGTAGCCTCAATTGCAAGCTTCCTTAATTCGAAAACACACAATTTCTATTTGCGCTTACATGAAATTATTCACACTTTTCGTTAAGCACAAACAACGTAATTGGTGTGCCCACAATCCTGCATGGATTTAAAGAGCTTGTATTTACTCCAAACAACTCCTGGCATTCTTAGTTAGTATTCAATTTGAAGAAATATAGGACATTCCACAGAGACAAATCGTTAGCGAGTTTTTAGCAGGTTCATGCATGAAACAAATATAAACATTTTGATTAACTTCCGTTGGTAATGAGAAGTCAACGTTGTCCTTCTCAACACGGACTTTCAAAAGACATCTTAAACAAAAGATACCTTAAGAAATCATTACGTCTAGTTTCTTTTCTGGACAACTCTTTCAAGTTAAGAAAAACCAAATTCTTGAAAACAACTTTTTGGATGTTTTTGCACTGAAGCATAGTTTTACTCCATCACGTAATGAGCAATAAATCAACTGGCTTGGCATCGCCAAAAACAAAAAATTAATAATTAGCGATGAAGGAATTAGACTATAACTTTGCATTTATGCTAAACAATGGCAATTAATTTCCTTTATAATATTTCCCAAGCATGGATCAAGAAACCGGTGCATTTATAGACGTAATTCTGTTCAAACTCACATGTAAGTTGGTTTGGAGTATTAGGGTAAAATATAATATTGTTCAAATGAGGAAAAGAAATTTGCATAAAAATAAGAACTCGTGGCTTGGTCTTAGCAACGCATATGTAACTCGTAAACCCTATTTAGGATAAACTCTGTATTCGCGGAAACACAAGACCATTTGAAATCTTTTTACTACTTTGGGAACTCGATTATAACAATTTCGCGGTACAATCTTAAAGAGAATGTTCTAGGAAGCTTACGATAATAAAGACGTGTATTTAAATTTGCTTGTGTGTCTTTAAGGAGGTAGCAAACTAAAAATATTAGCTTGTTGTCAATCGGATAAAACTCGTTTACACTATTTATAGTAAGCAAAGTCAATATTTCTAGGCTTTAATTTTGGGCATTACGCTAATTTCGGAAACTATCAAAATAACATTCGAAAGAACATCACGTCTTTTTACGGATCTGCAAGCATCATTCTTAATAAGTACGTGGAAGTGGAAACACAATATACTCTTGAAAAGCTTACTCTTTACACTTTTGCAACATGAGTTTAAGATAATCTTACCGTTTTCTTCTTAGACGAGAAATTTCGCGCTTTTCTAAAGCGTATCTAATTTCGTTATAGAATAAAGTTACTTAAATCAATTTAAAAAATTTGTACAGCATGAAAATATTTGAAGAATCAGATTGAATCAAAAGATATTACGGCGTTTCATTAACACGGGTTGAGGTGATCGAGGCTTTTGTCTGTTACCATTGGTGAAGAAACCTAACGTTTCCAGAATGAAGTTTTACTTAAGATTTATACTTCTATATCAGTCCATGAGTGATACATCAACTATAAGCTTATTCAGTTTCTGTTCTATCGCCAAACCATGGTAACGATTTAACACTTTGCCAAGTGGAATCTTTCTTTGACGTGCTGCGCAACCAGGAAAGTACATCGTTCTGTACGCTTTTGTTCTTTCATGAGAAACGAGATTACTCCGTGGATCACAAAGGTAATATTGAACTAACTTTACTTTTTCTGTAAAAAGTGTTAGAAGTATAAGAAAACAGAAATTGTAATGTTTTGGTGATTTTAACAGATTCATTTCGAAAAGTAATGGTTCAGTGAAAATCGGGACTTTCCTTTTTATACTATAAAAAACCTTTCGCGCAAAGAGTGGTTCAGCGGAAAGAGTTTATTGTTAAGAACCTCGACATCGATGTTATTCTGCTACATAAAGATTACAACTTTTTTTGTTTTGCCAAAAACTCTCCTGGGAATTTTCATTACGTGGTGCAGCTGTTGATGTGGCAATTAGAAGAAGTTTTCATACTTTCATAAGTTTATTGATGGCATCTTCACTTCCACTTTCCTGCTTCAGCTCGGGCTTAGTTCTTGGTCTTCAAAAATTCACAAGGAAAGCTACCAAAGAAGAAAAATGGAACTTACTCATTTAGTTCTCAATAATCAAACAAGCTACAACATATATTAATAAACTAAATCTCTGAAAGAATAGTTGTTAAAATTAATATATTCAATCTGAAATGATTTAGGTTCTATAATGAATAACGTACAAGACTGAAAATTATGAGAAAAACTGAATCGAATCGACTGTTCTTTGCCTCAACTTGAATACTCTTCCCGTTAGCAACACAGGTTTTGTTCTCTCTATTCAAAGATAACCTTGTGATAATTCAATAAAAAAAAGTCCTTCTACCATTGGTTTAGAATTTAATGAAGCCGACACCAACTGCAGACATTTGAGGAATTGCAATGATCATAGAGTTACTGGTTCCAAAAAAACATAGAGATGTCTCTTAATGCAGATCATTTAGAGTGTACATATATTTAATTGTGTCTCCGTCTCCTAAATAGCAGAATAATTAACACTTTGGAGAGTAGCGAAACATGTTTTCAATTTTAATACAGCAGCAATATGCTGAGCTTGAGAACATTAAGCTCGAAATAACGAGGCTAGATTTAGATACTGTTGAATATATAGCCACTGCAGCGAATGTAACTCATTGTTTTTCTCAACTGTTGGAGTTCTGCCTTGATCTAGAAGTCTTTACACAGAACGTAACGTACTTTGTGATTATTTTAAAATTCACATGAGTTAAAATGAAAAGTGACTAATCCGACATAGATTTTAACTACTAAATAATCTTTTAGTACTAAAGTTTTCAAGGTTTTCGCACTAAAATTTGATGTTTTCAGAGAATGTTGATCATAAAGCATTTATAAAAATGATTTACAACACAGTGTATATCAATTAAAAGTGGAATCAACAAGACTGCAGTCAATGTTTCCAGTCTTTGCTGTTTACGTATTACACAATTTTTCGATTCCCGGGGAAAATTCTGTAATTTCAAGTTGAAGAAGTGTGAGATCACAACTATATAATACCATGGTAATAGTATTTAGCAAAAGAGTTTCAACTTATAGTTTTAAAGTGACATTGTAGGTTTCTTGCTACATATCATTCACCTGAATTCAGTAGCCACTGTGGATCTTGATTACAAAAAGGTTAAAAAAGTTTTACCGAAAAGACAAAGTGATATTAGCTTAAAAAGTGACGCAAACAAAAACCTATCTTCCCAACTTTACTATTATTACTGACGAGAATTCGTTGTGCGGCAAACTGATACACAACTTTTCTTGAACGTGCTTTTAGGTACAGCAAAAAATATCCCAATTAAACTTTCTTACGCCATTTTGCTCAGTTTACAAAAGAACAAGAACTTTTCTAAATTTGTTATAGAACTGATTAATTGCTGCCATTTCGTTCCAAAAATGCCGTATAAGTTGATGGTTTTGGTGGCGTTTAATCAATCACAATGATAATTCTATTTGTTCTATCTTTATTTACATTGACTTATTTCATATCAAAACGTAACATTTTGCAATAGGAAATGATCTTTCTTGTACGTACCTTTTTCTTTGAATACTTAGAACTAAATGTGATTGTTCAGTTTCAGATTTTGAAGAATTACCGAGCTTTTGTCGATATAACGTCAACTAAAAGCTATCAATCTCTCCGTTCTGAAATCTTAAATTTTCCAAAGGGCATGACTCCTTGTCATGGGAATGGCTACAACTTTGCTTTGAAACTTCTTGAGACGTTAAATCAACAGATTCTACATAATGGTCTTTTTTGTATTTTTTTGCATAAAAATATATATTGGTTTGTAACTCTTTAATTATGTCCAGAGTTTTCTTGTGTTAGGCAGCAGAAATCAGAAAGTGAAATTTCATATTAAAAGTTTTCATATTTCTGTATTAGACCATTTGTTAGTTATACAAACCTATTTGTCATAAAGTTGCTCGCACAGGTGGCGTAGTATTAAAATATGAGAATAAGTAAAAAACGTCCCACTATTTACCAATTCTAGAATTTTCAAAAAATGTACAGTTATTCGTTCAAAATTTTTATTATTCTTGTCGGAGTAAGCATTAAGGAATCTTAGAAAGATATACAATACTCTACAGGTTTTTTTTAAAAAAAATATTCAACCACATGCACTGGTCAGTCCTTAAAATCTTTTAGTTCATTAGAGCATAAAATTAAAAACAATTTCCAGAAGACATGTTTTATAATTTTTTACATAAGTCTTGGTTCAACGATTACGCAAATTTTCAATACAATAAACAGAATGTTGAAAATCTGAAAGAACGTTCGTGAATATTCTACCAAGGGAATAACCCTGACACAAAATGAGCAACTTGATTCATTGCAATTAAAATCCCTTAATATATCTTCCTTGTTGCTTTGCAACCGAAGAACAGCTTTGAAAGATGTGTAAAACGCAAAATGGAAAGATAAAAGAATTTTGACTCTGCAATTAGAAAGTAGGGATGAAATGAACTGAATCGTTCCGTAATGAGTAAACGTTTTCAATATTTCGATGGGCCACACTTCCGGAATGATAAAATCAATTGTGAAACAATAATACACTTAAGAGCCATAAG